>CATKHJ010606035.1:0-22493 GCA_949750685.1 Vernicia montana
ATATATATATATATATATATATATATATATATATTATTAATACTTAATTTTAACAAAATTTTAAATAGTGTATTAACCTAATGCTAAAGTGAAATTACTTTAGGATGAGTGTTAGGATTCGAATTTTATCGATTAAATTAATACTAAATTTTTTTTTGACAAAATTTATTGTGAATTTTATATTTTCAAAATAAATACTACTCTACTACTTTTAAATATAGATCAAAAACAATATACTAATGAAAAAAGGTAAATGTATTTATTATATCATCAAAGGTATAAAAAAAATGACATCTTATTTATTGGACTCTTTAAATTATATGTAAAAAAAAGCGACAATATTTTTAGAATGAAAATAATAATGGATTTGAAGAAATTAAATCATAATTAGAAATTGAATAAAATTATCATTGACATGGGGCATTCCGAGAATCGAACTCGGGACCTCTCGCACCCAAAGCGAGAATCATACCACTAGACCAAATGCCCTTTTACGTTTGAAGCTTCGATTTAAATTATTTTAAACATGTAAAAACGTCGGCATTTCAGAATCACAATTCAAAGTCGTCCTCATTTGTCGAATTATATTTTGAATAATCCATATTCCATAGGTTAAAATTGCAAAATATATATCGCAAATTAATAGAAAAGGAAGCTGAAATTTGTAATAGTCTATTGAACAGGAAAATGTTGCCAAATCTTATTATTGCTTCCCATCTTTTTTCTACTTCTATTTATCACAGGTGCAGGTTTCTATTAATTACTAACTAGAATGTTACTGTTTGTATTTAGAATGTGCCCACCTAGTTCTACATTTCGATACTTCAGAGAAAAACCAAAAACAAAACCAGACATAATCCTGAAACACAGCTAAATCTTTCATGTCATGAAAACATATCTGTGCTTACATGCTTGCAGGCTCAAGCATCGAATTCCTAGCAAGTGTTTTGAGATTAAATTTCCAAAAAACACTAGTTCATCATCCAAGAAGCTACAAAACAGATATGTAAACGACAAACAATTAAAAACCCATATTGCCAAAGTTTTTACTAACTTCATCTCACTTTTTTCACAGGGAACATTTTGACAGCATCCCTAGTTAAACTGCAGGGAAAAACTAGGATAGCGCGCAACGCACACTATAACCATTTACTCTACTAAAATTACAGAACCAGGAATTGATGAAGGATCAAGCTCCCAAGAGCCTCTCAGGCGACTATCTTTCTCTCCCGCATGCTGGGAAGCTAAACACTGATGAGAAAATCTAGCGAACTCAGTTCGCGGTATGTCTATAAAACCACTTTTTAATCTTCTTGGAGCCATGTAAAAATATTCAGATCCATTCACACACTTCAAAACTATAACTTTCACGCCACAGTCATTATCTTCTACCACTTCAACAATGTCACATTCACCCGCTCTCTTGTCTGAACACATCAATTCAGCATTCCAGCTCTTATATACTGCCCAGATCTCACCTTTTCTAGGGTAAATTTCATATCTATTCTTCCCTACTGGTTTTTCTTTCACCCTATGAGAAAAGTCAGCAACAGAAAGCACTTCAATTTTATTTTGAACTTTAAATGTCCCACAAGCAACAGGCTGTTTCTTGTCTTTTCGGAGTGAGCAGGCTTCAAGCATTACCACATGCAATCTGAGACCAGTGGTAGTAGATTCAATCTTCTTAACTTGAGCATAATTTCTGGGTAGCCCATCCTTGTCATCAAGCAGTGCCCATATTTGGTTCACCTGAAATTTATCCTCAGATTTTTCTTTCTTGAAATCATACCTCTCTACTTCTATAACTCTACAACCTGAAGACTTTTGGCCTTCCTTGCGACTGACTAAACTTCCATCCTTCACATCTAAATGCAATTTATCATCAGGCTGACACAAGGAAGCATCTGGTTGGCCATGTCCATCATCTACGTTTGCTGCAACATGCTTGTTTGCGTCTTCTGTTGTAGACTGACTTGCATGCACTTGATTATTTCTCTTGCTTAAATCTCTTGGAGATCGTCTAGGTGTCAAGGCATCTGCTGTAGGTTTTCTCTTCTCCTGCTTCTTATGGGTTGTGATCTTCTCACTAGACTGGAAAGAAGTATAAATTCCTTCCCGTTCATGGCTTGAAACTTTGTTAACATCCTCTTCTTTGGCTTGTTGACCTGCATCGACTCGATTGCCATCACTGCACGTCCCAGTTGATTCTTTTGGAGATCTAAGAGATCTTCTAAGAGCTGAAGTCCCTTCTTCAGGACCAGTGTTGAAATTCTTAGGACTGCAAATCTTCTCAGAGCCCTTCACAGGTTCCAATTTATATTCGGAGGACGTTGAATATGAACTAATTGCTTCAGCAGCCAACTTTTCCTTTCCAACCTTATCACCAAGATCAAAAAGACTATTAGGCAGAGCAGCAGTATCAAGTTCAAAAGACCCTGTGGGGACACCTTCTCCTTCCTGGCCAGTCATTCTAAATGAGGGAATTCTGTGAGAAAATCTGTAAAGTTCATTTGGTCGTATGCAAAATGAGAGAACATCATTACAGTGAGCTCGCTGAAAAATACTAACAAATCCTTTCACCTTGCCCAAATAAGCAACCCCAATACCAACACCCTCTATGAAATCTGTCAGGACCTCCACGAATTCAAATTGGTAAGGAGGTTTATGCTTTTCTGGATCAGAACTCCATTTAATGTCCCAATCCTTAAAGAGAGCCCAAGTTTCCCCCTTCTTAGGATATATCAGGTAAGTACCTTTGTGTCCGGCATTCATACACATTAGATGAGAGAACATTTGACGATCTACAGTTTTTTCACTATTCCCAATCTCATACATACCACAACCAACAGGCAAATCGGCATCACACCAATGTTTCTCAGCTTTGTTATCTGAGATTGCCTCTAGCCAAGTTATCTTCAGCTTGAACCCAGGTGTGAACACTTTCTTGACCCGTGCATAAAATCTGGGCATACCATCGAATGAATCATAAATAGCCCATACTTGATTAACAGCAAAAGAGTTTTCTGCTGCCCTAACATTCTCAAAATTAGTGAAGTCTGCATCAGGACATAAAAAGATTTCTGGTTTTAGTGCTTCATTTGAATTTAACTTAAATGTTTTAATATTGGATATTTCATCATTGTTCTCCAACTTTGTACCAGCCTTCTCTGACATGGATGCTTCCTCTCCTTTAGCCTTGAAATCTCCAGTTTTGCTTTTCTTATTCAATGATCTCACTTCAAGACTGGAACTTGCTTTTTGTTTGACCTCTTTATCGTTTCTATTCAACAAAGCAGCAGCAGAACCAGCTGAAATATCTTCTTTCAGTAAATTACCATCTGCACTTGACTTTTTCATCTCTACATCAGCCATACCAGATGAACTGCTCCCCCTAGATCTTTTTGGAGGAGGGGCAACAAAATCATCATCACTTAAATTTTCCTTGTAAGATACGTGCTGCTTCTGCCTTGAAGATCTCCTAGATTGATGGCTATCACTGTGTCTAGAATTCTGTGCGAAAAGATTGCCGCCATTTTCCTTGATAAACATATTTTCTTCACTCCCAGCACTGCTGCCTTTGTCAAAATTATCACTGGATTCCTCTACTGACTTCCTGTCTCTCTTGCTACCAGCACTTTCTGAAATTCCAGATTCCTTGGGTTTCATTGCACCAGGCATCGGCACTGCAAAACCTCCCTTCCCAGCTCCCAAATCTGCATGCCCATTCACTTTCCCTTGTGGCTTAGATCCCCCACCGATTTCAGCAATATTTTCTACCTTCACCTCTTTGGGTTTAGAACCCCCACCAACATCCACAGCTTTCCCTGTCTTAGGCACTGGATCTGATCCTGAAAACCTATGTGGAAAACTCATACCAGAAGGCTTTCCTGCATTCTTTTGTAGCATAACTTTAGAGGGACCACCCTGATTTGGATCTCTTTTCTCGTTGAAGAACCGATTCCCGGGCGGAATGCCCAAATCATGAGCAATAAAAGGCTGATGACAAGTTTGACAACGTAACATTTTATTTAGATATTCTCCCAAGTATTGGTACCTCATGCTACAAGACTGGCAGGATGTCCAGAATGTTGGCTGCTGTGGCTGCTGATAAGCATGTGAGTTCATGTACTGAGAATGAGGACCGCTAGAAAACTTGTTTGCTGCCCCATGCTGTTTCTTGGCAACGGAGCTCCTATTTGAATGATCAGGTGTCAACTTAGATGCAACTTGTCTCAGTGCACCTCTACACTTCATGTCATACACAGAGCGTTTGGCTGGGTCTGTAAGCACCCTATTGGCTTCACCAATCAACTTGAATGCAGCCTCTGCACCAGCAAACTTATTCTTGTCTGGATGAAGTGAGAGTGCAAGCTTTCTGAATTGCTTCTTGACAACAGACTCATCTGAGAATTGCTCGATTTGGAGAATTCCATACCAATCCATTTCTGACCCATTTAGTTTATTTTGTGCAGAACAATGAACCTCACAGACCATTAATAATTGGGAAATGTTATCAAGATCAGGATACAGTTGGCGTGCCTTTAGTCCAATCCGTTGTGCCCCGACAAAATCCCCATTTTTCATTTTCGTTTCTGCAATTTCCTTTGCTCTGATGGCCTCCTCTTTGTTGCATTCCATGGTCAACTGTACCCAAAGAATATCCAATCAGATGCACTTACTTATGTTGCGTAAAGCTAAAATAGCAGGCAACTTCTCTTGCCCTGTCTGTCCAGACTTCAACAACCATCCAAAATCTTCACACTGCATCAATATAAGACAAGCAAGTTTAGCCCAAAATTTCCACTAACTATGTGTTTGTCAACAATTCATTAGAAAACAACAATTCATCTATCATTCAAATAACAAAATCAAGTTCTTCAAAACATGGGGATAAATGAGATAGAAAGTGCTGACCTTTCACCATGGAACAATCCCCCCACTAGGCAAGCAACAGTCTCACTTTTCCAGAACAACAATGTTTGACACCTAAAACATTTAACAACTTTAAAAATCATATATATGTATGTTAAAAAAGAAAAGGAAGAAGAAGAAGAAGAATTGAAATGTGAAAAAATCCAGAAACTAGAAAACAAATTTATATGAAATCACAGAAAAACTCATCAAGTCATCTCAGTATACCAAGCATAAAACATTTTCAATTCTTCCTACACATATATATGACTGAGTCTAGCAGAACTAATAGTTAGCAAAGTAAGAAAAAATGTCAAGCAATAGCAAAATGAAGTTCAACAGCAACTAAACATAGTCTCGTATAACAAACCAAGCAGCAAAACTATAACACCCAAAACCCTTCCTACAACAAAAACAGACCACAAGAGAAACAAAATGAAGACAAACATTTAAAAAAGAAAACCCATAATTATTTGACCAAAAAGAATCCGAAATACACAAAATAAAAACCCTAGAAACGGAAATATACTGACAAGTGAAAATGCCATGGCATGCAGGCCAAAATGTACAGCAAAAGAAGAACGATTGACAAAACAGAACATAAACCCTAACAAATTGAAATGGAAAACATAGAAAAGAGAGAAAGAAAAGAGGTCAACTCACTTGTGTTGTGTCTGTGAAGAGTGTGGGTTTGATTGTTTACTAGTTTTAGTAAAAAAAAAAAAAGGAAAGCGATGGAGAGAGAGAGAGAAGGAGGGAAAGAGCAGCGGGAAGAGAAAGTGAAAAATTTTTGGTGGGGAGGGAGAAGCAGAGAGAGAGAACCTGAGAGAGAGCTTGTCTGCCCCTCTGTTTGTGGGAAATTTTTGTTTTCTCCCAATTTGTTTTCCTTTTTATTATATTTTGCATTTTCCTTCTTAAAAGGTGAGTTCCAATTTTATTATTATTTTATATAAATGTCTAGAAACAACCAAAACCCTAATCACTTATATATTGTAAATATTTTTTTTTTGCATTGTAAATTGAGTTGAAATAAATTTTAATTTTTTCTTTAAATTTTGAATTTGAGCTTCATATGAGTTTTTTTTTTTTTTAATTCATCCATCAAAAAACAAACAATCCAAGTCATAATTTTATTTGGCAAAAAAAAAAAAAGTCATAATTTTAACTCTTGTTTGATCATCAATATTAATAAATTTAAAATGTAAAAAATTCAATTATATCAATCTTTTTTTAAATAAAATTTATTTAAAAATAATTTTTCATATTTAATATATTAAATTTAAAATAAAAAATTAATTAAATATGTGTTAATTTCTTAAAATACCTTTAAAAGAGATATAGGTAAAGGACAAAAAAGGAGAGCCATAGAGAGGGGAAGAGAAAGGAGAGAGAAAGAGAAAGAGGAAAAACTGAAAGATAGAATGGAAGGGAGATTGTGAGAGAGAGAGGAAGTAAAGTTCAAAATTTCAGTCATATAAGTTTTGCCAATTTAAAAATTTTAGTAATTTTTGATAAAGATTGATTTAATTTTTCAAAATTAAATGTATAAAATTGAAATAAATGTATGTTTTACATGTTAAATATAAAAGTATGAGATTGAATTGAATATCAAAATAATTTTGTAAAAAATGATTTATACCAAATTAGAGTTAAAGAACACAAGGAAAAATACCACTACAATGAACAAGACAACTAGTTCAAAATTCCAATCTTAAATTAAGACTTTTTTTTTTTTTTAATGGTGCACCTGATTTATAAATAAATTTAAATTTATAATTGTCAAATTAATCATTTTTAATTTTAACCATTAAATGATATTTATTTATAGCTGTCAAAATTAAAAATATGCGATATAATAATTATAAATTTAAATTTATTTATAAATTAAGTGCACAATAGATATAATAGATATTGCAAAATTGTTTCGAAGTGGAATTAATGTGAATAAAAAAGTGTTTATGGGCCGATTTTGCAAAAAAATATGTATTTTGAGGAACCATTTGAAATAATTCAAATAAATATGAAATTAATCACTTTTAGTGATGGGCTTATTTTAAGAAATGAGAACTATAATGTTAAATTTAGGAAATTTAGCCACAAACACAAATATTAACAAAGACAGCTTCGAAACAAAACCGTTTAAGATGATAAATCTGATTCTTTGAGTAGTAATAGAAAATATTACTGATTTGTACTAAAGATTAAAAGGGGTCCATTGCCTTGAGTATCCCACTTATATTAATAAATTTTGACTCAATAATATTAAAATTATTTTTAAATTCTAATTGAATATGAAAAATTATGCCAATGAATCAATAAGACTTTAGTCTTGGTCTAGTAATAAGAATAAAGTTGATGTCAATATTGATAATTGAATTTTTATATTTCCCCTATTATGGCTAGATTTGTAACCTAGTACTGTATATAATTTTTCAGCTAAAAAAAAAAAATTGAAAAATTATATCCCCCGCATATATTTAAGTAAAAAAAAAAACACTAGCTTCACTAAAGATGTTGCAATGAGCAGTGTTTTAAAAACTGGCCCGGACCGGCCGGTCGGATCAATTCAACTGGGAACCAGTCATTGGTCTGGTTCAGTCAGGTAAAAAACTGAATCTAATGCAACGCCGTTTTGGCATAAAAAAAAATAAAAATAGAAGAAAAAAAAAACAGCCGATCGGACTGGCAAACCGAACCGGTCAGACCGGTGACCTGACCGGTTCAATCACCGGTGTGGTTTTTAAAACACTGGCAATGAGAATTGGGGTCAGCTACATGATTTTTGCCCCCTCACGGTACTAATTTACCTACAGCAACATTTAAACAACCTAGCATGAAATTGACAATTATCAAATATTCATTTTCAAAGGTTTTTCCATAAAAGGAAATTTATTGATACAACATAATAATTGAGCAAATGATTGCATTAATGGACAAATGGATTCAGCTACAAGGAAGATTCACTTGGAATAATTTCTTCTCATGTATTTCTTGCTAACACTTCCCTAATTAGTTGTTTTGGTGCTGCAAAAATAATAAAACAAAAGATCAACACAATGTAAAGAGAAAAATTATTGGTGAGATTTTAGATCATTTGTTGGTTGAGGCTGGGAATTCATCTTACCTGGCAAACCAGTGAATCTTTCAAACTGTACAAATGCTTGGTTGATGAACATCTCTGTCCCGTAAACAGTTATGGCCCCGGATTCTTGTGCTTCTCTTAATAGCCTGGTCAATTTTGGTGTGTAAATTGCATCAAAGACCAAGGAGTAGTGTTTCAGAGCTTCCTGCAAGTGAAGGGAATAGAAAGATTATAAAAAGGGCTTGTTAATTTACTCATCAAGAAAATGATGACTGATGTTAGTCTTTGACTTATTGTCTGAAGTAGGTGGATCTAGCTCAAATAAGAAAACAACTTCCCATACATCGGTCTCATTTTCACGTAACCATCACTGAAATGAAACAATTTGATTGTTTAATGCATCCATGAGAATTGATGCAAAACATTCTTTGGCATTCGGGTAACATAAAACACGGAACAACAAAAAGATGCAGGGGCAAAACCTTAGGAAGGGGTGTATCATCAATTCTTGGTTTCATTCCAACTGATGTAGTATTTGCAAGGATCATTCCCTCTTCTGGATGAAAATCTTTCAGTTCAGTTAGAGTAATTGCTTGTCCTCCAACTTTACTGGCAAGTTCTTTGGCTTTGTCTGGTCAGAAGAGAACAAAGTGACTGTTGAGTTAGCACTTAACAAATAAGCCAAATCATTGTTCATCCAAGAAAATGATTCCTATTAATAAAATAATAATACATATATGAATATTTCCAACATGAAAAACAAGTATCTAATAAGTCCTTCATAGAATCACGACAATATTTTTCAGAATGAGTTTTGTTTTGCTTAGTTTCAGTGGATACTGCAACATTTGGAATAAAATCACTTGGACAGAGAGAGATCATTTGTTTCATCTTATCAAACCTTTTTCCTTTAGCATGCCTAAAAGCTTTCTGTTTAAATCTGGTTCTCTTAAGTCTTAACAATCAACATAACTCATAGAAGAGAGAATCTGTACTAATCAATTGTGGAAAACCTTTTATGATTCCTCTGTTATGGACAGATGAAGCTCCTATTCTGAATTATCAGATAAATATCTTTTACCATTTTATTTATTGAACTTCTCCGATAAAAGCTATTAAATACTGATCAGGAAATGCATCACAATTATACAACAGAATCAGAGATACCCACCATATGTGCGATTGGCAACAACAACTCTTGCTCCCTTCTCATATCCACCGTAAGCAAGAGCCTTTCCAGCTCCACCAGCTCCCATGACAACAAAGAGTTTACCAGCCAAGGGGGAACTGGAAACAGAGGCACCATTTGACGCTGCAAGAAAATTGTTGAGAAGGGAAATTAATTCAATTTCAAAGAAAAGTTTAAACAGAATATGACATTAAGATGCATAGCATACCTCGTAATGCCTCTTCTATAGCTCCTATAGCTCCAAGGTAGTCAACATTGTATCCTATCAACTTCCCATCAGTTGGTCTCCTGATCATGCAACTAATAGCTCCTATTGCCTGCAAAAATCGAACTTCAACTAAACATTTGAAAACATGGAACAAATTTCACTGTTATCCTGAAGGGTGATGATAATCAAAGTTTTCACAAATGCTAAAAAAAAGTTCACAAAATAACTAGATATTTAAGTACCTGGGCAATTGGATCGATCTCATCACAGCACTTAAGTCCAGCTTCCTTGTGAGGAATGGTATAACTGCATTTCATATCAATCAAAATTACCTTTATTTACAAGAAATCAATATTGAGGAGAGCTTCAAGGATTTGAAGAATCTATCGCAGTGACTAGAACAAACACAACAAGCATGTATATTCTTCACAGCACTTAAGTCCAGCTTCCTTTCTTGATGCTTATAATTCTTGAAAATAAATTTAGAAGTTGAAGATAGAGAATACTTTGAAGATGCTTTAGTTCATAAAAGTTCAAAATAATTGGCAAAGCTTCTGAAATTCACAAATTTGAAGATAGCATGCGAGTGATATATGAATACAAGACTAAGAAACATATCCCAGAAGTTTCCTTCCAAAAATAACGCACTTACTAAATGCCAATGGACCTGCTGGAAAACTTATAGTTCGGGCAAAACAGTAGATTATTTCACTTTCATCAGTATAAGACTAAACTAAAACAAGATAAATGACTCATACTACACTGAAACATTTTTTTAGGAAATTTTACCTGTATCCAACAAAGTCTGGAGATGAATATGTAGATATGTAATTTGCAACATTGTCAACCAAAAGAGGCAGATAAATTCCTTTAAAACCAACTGACTTAAATGCTGCATTGTAGAGGTGAGGACTTTTGCTGTGACCAATAGGATTTCCAATAACACCATGTACTCTGGTATCAGCCCCTATCTGTCTGAGATTATAAAGATCCAATAAATCTTTAATGGTTGGTTGCCCAGAAGCAGATACTACTCCTGCCTCAATTGAACCAAAAGTGAGAAATCCTCCATATTTTGCAGCAAGTATTCTTGACATCAAACCTCTCTCACCCATAACGAGTCCTATCATTGGGACCTATGATTGAACTAGAGAGTCATTCATCAAGCTTATAAAGACTTTGGAGACAACTTTATATTTTGGTGGTTTTCTTAAATCAGAGAAAAAAAACAATTTTGCAGCTAAGAAAGAGGAGTTATAACTCATAAATTGGCAGCAGATGATGCATTCTAATGATGTCACAAACACATGTAATTGTCATACAATATTTCCCATATACTATAATATCACATGGCATATTATGTAGCAGGGTATTTGATATGTGAAAGAATAACGTTCATAATGCCCCATCATGGCATATCAATTACTTACTTGTGAATACACGAGAACTTGAAACATTCGTGCATTGTCTACAATGTCTAAAGCTGTTGTTGCAACCTTCACTATGTCAGCCCCAGTAGCTTGTATCCTGGCAACAAGGTCACCAATGTCCTCTATGGATGGAGTATATTCATAATTGTGAGAAGAAACAATGATCTTTATCTTTTCAGGTTTCTTCCCTTGAATGGAACTGAAGAACTCTTGAGCTACCTTTAAGTGGCAAAATTAAACATTTCAAAAACATGATCATGGACACAGCCACGACAACTGCAGATCAAGCATTTTAAAAAGTGACTTTTTCAACATCAAAAGAGATAATACAGAATTTAGTAGCTCAACCTTTAGTTCAACATCAATAAAATCTGATCCAAATTCCATGGCCAGGCGTAATGCTTCTTGGCGCTTACTTTCATCACCATCATACTCACCACCTTCCCATTTTGGTCTAGAAAGGAAATAATCCAAGAGAAAAATCATTCACACTAATAAATTTTTAAGCATGTTAAGTAAATCAAAAATTAACTCAGGGGTGACATTGTTACATGACAAAACAGTTCAGAAAATCTTATGAAGTTGATTATTAACTATTTGACTTAGCATAGTTGAGCTATTTGATGTAGAATAGTTGAGCTTTCCATTTGATAGAAAAACAAAAAGATGAATAAGGAACATCATCCTTAGTATTTCCATTTAAATCCCTTAATATTTCCACACTTGATTAGGACCTGAAAAATAATTTATCTGTTTGCTAATTGTTAAAAAAAAAAATCTAGGTGGATATATATTTTTGACACAATTTCTAATGTAAAGGAAAGTAAGTCAACACCCAAATTTGCATTCTAAAACAGGTATCCAACTCAAATATTCAACCTAAGCATTAAGATTTTATTTTAATCATAAAAAATGAATCATTTTTTGTTTATTTATTACCTGTAAGTAATAAGAGTTGGTATTACCTGTAAGTAATAAGAGTTGGTAAAGGACTTTGCTTAATCAAGGCTTCAAGATCTTGCCGAGGACTGAAATTCTTTAAGAAATCCACCCGAATTTCAACAAGGTCAGCCCCAAGTTCCTTGGCCCTTCTCATTTGAACAAACATTTGATCAACTGATTCTGCCATTACTGGAGCACAAATTAGAGTCGAATTTCTTCGAGCTCCATCCGGAATTTGAAGATCCAAAGTAGTCAACTGGAACCCACCAAAAAAGGAAAAAAAAAATCCAACAAGTGAAGATCCATGAATGATCAAGATTTAAAAACAATCAAACAAACTTCCATAGTCCATCATTTGAGTCTTTCTTTTCCTCAATAAGGTTCTCATCAACCAAGCAAAGAAATAAAAGGAAATTGAAATTAGAAAAACAACATTGACATAATTTGCTCTTTTAGAGTGCAGAGGTGAATATTAAGCAGAGAAAACAAATCAACAACCTCCACTTTGTGGAAGAAAAGCGAGGGAAAAGAGAACTAATGTACAGTTTAAATATCATAACCCAAATTCTTTAAACCTGAAGAAAATCAAACCCATGAATCAACTATAACTATGCCCTATGCATCATCATTTAATGAAGCATATTTGAATGGTTAAACCCAAGAACAAATAGAATTAGACCCAAACACACGATCATCTTAAAAAAATAAAATAAGGAACCAGATTCATTAACTATTTAGATACCCAGAAACCAAAACAACAAAAAGCATCAACTTTTATGTCTGTTTTCTTTCTTTAACAAAGTTTCTCAGAAACCAAACAGAAAAAACTAGAAAATTGACCAATAAATGAAAAAAAAAAAAAAAGTTACCGGCACACTGCTGAGCGTCATTGTGGCTGTGAGAGTGAAGCTGTCGCTTGTGGCAAAAGAGAGAGAAGGGAAAGCAAGTGGTAGAGCGGTGCGAATGATGATGGCGGGTAGGAGAGCGAAAGAGGTGTCTACATTTAAGGTGGGTGGGTTAGGTGTGTATAAATAGGAGATGAAATGAAAAGAGGTTTGATGGGTTTTGACGAGGCAGAGGAAACAAAGTCAAGACTCGAGTGTTTCTCACTTTCTGTGTATAACTAATAAGGGTTTAAAGAGAAGACCGTTAGCTCCAACTAGTTCCATTGTTGGAACTGCAGATTGCTTTGCTTTGATTTCTATACCAAATCCTCTTCTCTTCCCCCGTTTCTTTAATTTCCCTCTGAATACAATTTATATTTCATTTTAAGATTGCTCTTTATCTTTAATAAAAATTATTTGGCAAAAAAAAAAATCTTTAATAAAAATTAATTAATTAAAAACCGTAGCATCTTCGTTGCATTGCATTCACCATTTCACTTACTAATTAATGCTCCATTTTTTTTTGCAATATTAATATTACAGTTTTATTGACAAGTTTTTTTTTTTTACATGAATAATAAATAAAAATAAATTATTCAATGAATCTAGTATATAAAATTTGTAATATTAGGGTATTTTTAAATTTATAATATTACAATTTTAAGAAATTATAGCTTTTTTTTTTCTTTTCCCTAATTTTGGTGTTGAGAAAACGATTATATGTAAATTATGTGGATCATAACATATATATATATATATATATATATATATATATATATATATATATATATATATATATATATATATATATATTAGTAATGAGAGAGAATTTAAAAATAATTTAATAATATATGTACTTATTGCTAAATTAAGTGTTTATATATAATATCATATATCCTTCATTAAAATTAGTCTACTTATAATTGAGAATATACTTCTAAATAATTCAAATTTTAATTTTAAGATATGATAAAATTTTTTTATTTTTTGTTATTTGTGAAATTCTTGATTTTTATCTTGATAACTAAATTTTAATCAAATTGAATTGAATGAACTTAATATCATTCCCATCAACCAAAAAAAAAAAAAAGAGATTCCATTTCGAATATATATATATGTGTGTGTGTATTATTTGTGCAGTGTATGTGTCTTTTATTTATAGTAGTTTATTTTTTTGTGAATGAGTTAACAGAAAATGAGTTAAAACTTTAATTTTTCACGTCATTAGTGTAGTGTGTGTGAGATCTAAGAGTGAGTATATTTTTTCAGAATTAAGAGGTGTGTACGTGTCTCCATTGTTTTGAACATTTGGAAAAAAACAAACAAAAAAAAAAAGATTCTGATTCTGAACTGTAGTCGTTTGATCAATGGTAAACGACAGTCGTTAGATTGACCAACTAACTGAATCGGCAATTCCTCGTCTGAGTTAGGTGAAAAAAAAGAAAAGCGCGAGGCAGTGAGTCGGCGGCTAATCATGGTTGGTGCCTTCAAAAGTTGGTTTTACCAAATTGTCCATTTTAAATTAAATATGGGAACACAAATTAATTAAAGCAATATTGTCTGACCTACGGTCAACAATTTCAAAGGTTTGATGCAGCTATAATTTATTATTGTTGCCCTAATATTCTTTTTCTGATTATTTTTCAAGTTGCTTTGGAGTAAGGCTGTAATCCAGCCGATTTTTAGTTTACTCGTATTTGATTTGATATTTTTTTTTTTTATGAATTCGATTTTAAAATTTATGTTTAAATTCGACTCTTTTTAATTCGAGTCAAGCTCGAGTTCGGCTCATAAAAAATTTATTTATAAATTATAATTGAATTCGATTCGAGTCTGACTCGTTAATAAATTATAATTGAGTTAAATTTAAGCTCGACTCGTTTATAACTTATCAAAATACTCAACTTTCTAAATATTTATTTATAATAAAATAAATATAACAAAAAAAATACTTAAAACCAACATAAAAGCAAATATATTCAATTAATAAAAAAATATCCAAGTATAAAATTGAGCATTATATGTATCACAAAGATATTAATTAATAAAAAAAATATTTTTAAAAATTATAATATTAGATTATATAATAAGAAAATATTAGATTATATTAATTATGAGTATATATATTTTAGTGAAATTGAATTTCCAAAAAGATTATAGGAGTATTAAAATATATTTTTTGAAATGCCAAAATAACAATAATAATAATAATAATAATAATCGAGTTATTCACAAGCCTATTAATCAATATGTTCTCGAGTTTATTCACGAGTCTAATTGAATCGAACTTAATTTTACTCAAACTCAACTCGTTTATTCGTGGAGTCTTAAAGTAAGATTCAAGTTTGACTCATTTATTAAACGAATACAAATGCGAACGCGAACGAGTTTTTATGGAGTCGAACATCAAGCCGCTCGCGAACGGTTTGACTCATTTACATTCATACTTTGAATGTCTAAAATAAAAGTTAAAATAATTAACTCTTAGATTGAATTTCAATAGCGAAGAGCGAAATTACCTTTCAAAAGATAATTTTTAAATATATAAATTTAAATGAAAGTGTGTATTTTTAAACACATTCATCTCTTTGAAAATAAATTGAAAAAAAAAAATCTTTAAAATTTGTGCTAATTTCAAATAATATTTGACTCAAATTTACATTTCATTTCGCTTAAATTAATAGAAAGAAAAAAAATAATGCCTAACTCTCTTTATGCTTCAGTTAAAAAAAAAAAAAAAAAAAAACTATCTTTATACTTTCTCTAGCCTAATTATTTCAGAACAAAGACTTTTTATTTTTTTATTTTAAGTTTATTTTATTTTTAACATCCCTCTTGGTTGGCTGAATGCATGATTAACCGGCCAATTCTTTTTTTTTATTATTTTATTTTATAAAAATCATAATATGGGAGGTTATAATTGATAATACTCGAACTTTTGATTTTTTTATGATATAACTAATTGATAAAATTTGAATTTTTGACTTTTTATGTTATAAAGCAGTCATTTGATTACTAATCCAATGATATATTTACTATTTTTATTTTTTTAAATGATATGAGAAAATTATATTATTCAAAATATAATTACTTAATTAGCGTGTGTCTCGGAAGAAAAAAAAAATACATATTGTTGTTGCCCGTGAAAACCATAAAATTTATACAAGTAATTGTTAGTATTAATAATAATAATAATAAAATAATTGATATCAAATAGCTAGAGGAATTTAAGTGGTGTTTGATAAAACTGAAAATTAAGTGCTGAAAATTTAAGTACTGAATAAAATAAGTGATATAATTTTTAAATAATAAAAATATTTAAAAATTTAATCACTTATCGCATCCAGTATAAATTTTAAATTAAAAATTTTGACTTATCATTTTAAGTAGTTTTTGACTTAATTTATATTTTTAAGATGTAATTATCAAACAAACTTAAAACGATTAAGTGCTGAAAATTTTAATTTTAAGTGTTAAATGATGTTATCAAATACCACCTTAGTTTCAACAAACTAATTAATTAATTCATAAATTTTATTTGATAATGCCCTTTTAACCAATATTAAAAAGTTGATACATTATTAAAATTTTGCAAGTTGAAGGAAATTTCTAAGTTTAGATTATTAATTCAGCCTACAATTGCATAAATAATAACAACAATGAAAAAATATATCTTGAGTCCTTTATCTCAAGATTTATATGTTTTCTTTCTTAAAAACATAAAAAACTATTTTTAAAAAATTATTATGCTTGAAATAATGTATATTAATAAAAGATATATTATAAGATCAAGATAAAAGAATCCGCGATATCAGGCAGGTCCTTTTATAGTTTAAATAATCCAAGCTAAAATTTAATATATATGTAAAAGTTTATTTTAGAAAAATATTATTCCATCTATTATATATTAAGTGACTTTTTAGAAGGAAAATTTTGTTCCTAAATATTTGACGTTTTGCTATTATTTAGAAATATTTTTGTTACTTTTTATCAATTTTACTCTCATTTGTAGTTGCCTTATTTTTTGGAATAGATAAAAATATATTTAGTGAAAATAACTAATTTAAAGGTAACATAGTTTTTTTTTATTTATATAATCAATCTATTAAATACAATTCTTAATTGGTGTGCAACATCCTTAAACGTCACCTAATATGGAATAGAAGGAGTATATTATAAAAAAAATAATTTTTAAAAATTTACATTTTATTATAATTATTATCATTCTATATATATAAAAAAATATACAATAGATCAACTTTATTATTATTATTTTTTTGGATACCAATTCATTTCTTTATTTATTTCATTTAAATTAAAAGCATTGAATATTGCAATAAAACAAATTATGACAAAGGTCCAAATTCTTGGTACAGCTAGAAAGAAAAGGACATTATTGTCAATTTGTCATATTATGTTTTTTTTTTGCCATATTATGATAAAGTTGTGGGAATACTTTTGGTACACATTTGACAACAATTATTCAATTTCCTAGAGATTACCGATTGGGCCCCCACACACTGCATTAGAGATATTTTTTCCAAAGCTTGCCGAAAATTTTAATATAAGTGAAAAATTAAATTGTAGTATCAATTCTTAAATTAAATTATTTTATTATTGGTCTATTATAAGTTGGACATATTATATAATACTTGATTACTTGTATTAAGGTACAATTTTTTTTTTTATTTATATATAATCAAAATTAAATTATTGATACTGAATTACAAAATCTATAAAAGAGAAAAGTATATTTTTTTAATATAATTTTGAGAATTTGATTAATAAAGTGGAAAGGCAAATTCACTTGCCAATTGAATCAACTACTCTAATTCATATTTGATTGATTTTAAGTGAATTTTGAATTTTGATGACAATCACTTTTTTTTTATTTTTTTTTATTTTAAATATAATTTTGAAGATTATAAGTTTTATTTAATTATTTATAGAAATTTATTAGAATTTTTAAAATCTACATATATTCCATCTCATTCAATTTTCTTGGCAAAATAAAAAGAATATTTTCGTAATGCCGCTGGAATAGCAAATTGTGTCAAAGAACCTTATAAACAGAAATTAAATAAAATATGATTCCTCCATAAGCAAAGCATAATATAAACAAGAGCCACAACCTTAATTAATTCCCTAGTTTAATTAATTAACATTTCTGGACTTTCTCAATTCAATTTGCATCAATTTAAAATTCTTGAAAAAGATTTGTTCATACAACTTAATAATTAAACAGTAATTAATCACTAGATAGAGCCTGTGGTGGAAAAAAACAGAAGAAGAAGAGGATTTCAGCTACAATATAGTAGACAAGCCTAGCAATAAAATTGCCTCTTATGCATGTTTTTCCATGAGTTGCCTGAACAATTCTTCTGGTGCTGTAATTATATAAAAAAAGATTTTTATTAATACTCAAAATTATTTATAAAATTGATTAGGTAATTAAAAGTAATTGGCTGATGATCTTATAATAATTACCAGGCAAGCCAGTGAAGTTTTTGTATTGTTCAAAGCCTTGGCGAATTAACATTTCTGTTCCATAAACAATGACTGCTCCGCTTTCTTTTGCTTCCCGCAAGAGCCTTGTGTCTTTTGGTGTGTAAATAGCATCAAAGACTAGGCAATAATATTTTAAGGCAGGCTACACAATAAACAACATCACGATGAGCTTGTCAAATGTTATTATCACTTCATCACTCAAAAGATTATAAAATAATAATAATAATAATAATAATAGATATGAAAGTGCAGGCAAACCTTTGCTAGTGGGGTAGCATCAAAGTTAGGTTTCATTCCCACAGACGTGGTATTTGCAAGAACCATTCCTTCTTCTGGGTGAAAATGTTCTACTTCTGCAAGTGTCATTGCTTTTCCACCAACTTTATCAGCTAACTCCTTAGCTCGTTCTGCCAAGATAGAAGTTCATTAAACTGTGTAATAATAAACACTAAGGTTATCTTCATTTCATTACATATATGAAACATAAGCTGATTACAGTATCATTTTCTTACCAAGTGTTCTGTTGGCAACTATCACTCTAGCTCCCTTTTGAGCAGCACCATAGGCAAGGGACTTGCCTGCACCACCAGCTCCCAGAACCACAAACAGTTTACCAGCTAAGGGTGAGGTACCCACTACTGTACCTGCACCATTTAATTCTGTGCACAATGACAAGACCATGTCAGGTAACAATTAAAAAAAAAAAAAAAAGCTGTCTAAACAAAAATTTATTCATGGCATCCAATGCATAAATTACTACTAATGCTTCAGATATTCATAAATACATGCGGACCACCTAAAATTTATATAAATATTTTTTCCGTTTCACAATAACTGTTGTTTTAGGAGGATGCACACATATTAAGGAAGCTATTAAATATCTTTAATTTTAATTAATATGGACAAATATATCCTTATTTTCTCTCACCAAATAAGAAAAAACATATGAAATATTGGAATTGAGATGAGAGTAAAGTTAAAAAAAAGCTAATAAATGCTGCATTGAACTTTTAAAACGATAATTATATTGAAACAAAATCACTTTTTAAAAAAGACAGTTATTGAGAACCGGATGAAGTATAAAATACTTTATCCTATACTCGGTGTATTGTATAATATCTCTTAATTAGTTACCTCGTAGTCCATCCTCGATTGCAGAGATGGCACCAATGTAGTCAGTGTTATAAGCCATTAAGGTTCCATCAGGTCTCCTAACAATGTTATTGATAGCTCCAATTTTCTGTAGGTGTTAAATGATAAACCAATAATAATTAATCAAAAGACATCCTTACAAATTACAATTATAGAAAGGCTATATATTGCAGATCATTAATTAATTATACCTTGGCAATGGGGTCAATTTCATCCATGCATTTAAGTGCAACCTCCTTATGAGGAATAGTGCAGCTGTAAGTCAAAAATAAAATATACTATTAATTAATTAGTTTGGTCCAAGAGATTAGAATAACCCAATATATTATTTCAAATTTTGTTCCAAATCAATTTTAGACTCATAAAACCAAAGTTACAAATAATTATATTGTCGATTGGCCCAAGAGGATTCATTTTTCATTTTTTTAAAAAAATCTAAAATCAGTTTTATATATGTAATAGCAATACTAAACTGGCTCATAATTAATTACCTGCATCCAGAAGCAAAATCAACAGAAGAATAGATGTTGAAAAATTTCTCCACATCATCCACCAGAAAATGCATATAAACTGCATTAAGACCAACAGATTTGAAAGCTGCATTGAATAAGAGAGGACTTTTGCTGTGACCAACAGGTTTTCCAATAATGCCATAAACTTTGGTATCAGGCCTTATAAGTCTGAAGTTGTATAAATCTAACAGATCCTTTGCAGTTGGTTGTCCAGGAGCTGATATAGCACCCGCCTCCAGTGCACCATATGTTAGATATCCACCAAACTTGGGGCTAAGTAACCGCGAAATTAAGCCCCTTTCGCCCATTACAATTCCAATTACTGGGATCTATAAAATTTAAATGCAAAAGAAAATAAACATTTTCAAAAAATTTTAATTATGTTCCAATTTTTGAGAAAGGCTTTGCAAGGAATGTGTGATAATTAGTATTATAGTTTACCTGAGAATGCACCATGATTTGAAAAATGCGAGCACAATCTGTAATGTCTAATGCAGTAGTTGCAATCTTGACAATGTCAGCACCAGTAGCTTGTATTCTTGCAACAAGATTGGCAATGGCCTCAGCCGATGGAGTATTATGAAAATTGTGAGAAGAAACAATGACTTTGAAGTTATCAGGCTTGTTTCCATATATCGAATTGTTAAATTCATGAGCAACCTGAAAAAAAAATGCGGAACATAAGAATCTAATTTAACCTGATACTAACCCGATCTCATTGATACCTGATGAAAATCTTAAATCTTAATTAACTGTATGCAAAATGGTTCATTATATACCTCAAGTTCAACATCAACATAATTAGCTCCGAGTTGCATTGCTAAACGAAGTGCATCATGTCTTTTGGTTTCTTCACCCTCATATTGACCCCCTTCCCAAATTGGTCTGCGTACGAGAACAACAGCCATGAAACAGTGATACTGGAATCCTTTTCAGAATTGCGAGATAGTGAGTTAAAAAATTATCATTACCTGTAAGTGACAAGAGTGGGCAAAGGAGAGTGTTTGATGAGAATTTCAAGATCTTGACGAGGACTAAAGTTTCTGAGGCAGTCAAGTCGGATTTCAACAATATCAGCACCGATTTCCTTAGCCTTTCGCATCTCAATCAACATTTGATCAACTGTAGTTCCCATTAATGGAGTACATAGCAAAGTAGGGCTGCTCTCAACTCCTCTATTACTTAGTTGAAGATCAGACATAGTGAACTATTACACAACACACACACACACACACACACACACACAAAAAGAAAAAAAAAATTGCAAAATGATCAGTGAACTACTAAAGTAGTTGATTAAAATGCTAAAACACAATAGGGAAAAAAGAAAATTAATTAATGTACCGGAAGGCTTCCCATGCTTGTAATGCTACTAAATGTTGTTGGTAATCGGTGGTTTTAGATTCTTGTCAATTGAGAGTGTTTATATGCACATATATAGGTTTTGAATTACTAAATTTAAAGGTTATTCAAATAATAGATTGTTTGCTAACTTATATTCTTGTTAGTTAAGATCCTAGACTGGAACTTCTGGTAGTAATTAATTAATTAGGAAAATGCTTAGCTTATTAGAAAATTAGGTGGATAGGATGCTGATGATAGATTCAAACTTATCCAATTGTACAGTTTTGAATTTTTTATTCTATGAAATTTAATTAAGTCCTGTATTTTTTTTATGATACTATATTTTTTTTAATTTATTATAGAGATACTCAATGTTACATGTACTATAATATATATATATTTTTGATAAATTAGATTTCGACTGAAACTTGAGACATTTCAGCTTTAAAGACGATTTCAGTACTATTGTACTAAAGGTTTATTAGATAAATGTATTATAATATTTTATTAAGGGATTAAAATCATTTCTAAAGAAAAATAAAAATTCATTAAATATGTTAGACAATTCGTTAGTCAACTAAGGAGAAAACGTAATTAAATTAAGAAAGAAAGACAGAAAACAAAAAACTACCAGTAGAGGGGAAAAAGAAAAATAAAGATGTTGGTAGAAAACATGGCAATTTATTAGATAATAATGAAGAAAAAAATTAAATATTGGAGAAAAGCTTATATAGACCCTGAAAATGATTATTTATGGCAATCCAAAATATTGGAGAAAAGCTTATATAGGCCCTGAAAATGATTATTTAGACAATTCATTAGTCAACTAAGGAGACAATGCACATAAATTTAATCATTTCAATTATCTAAAAATTACTTAAATCCCTAACATCTAATTAATTACATTACATATAAATTTAATTATTAATTTTATCAAATCTAATTGAAAAAGATGCAATTTAAAAAAATAAAAATAAATAAAATATTTTTTATCCGCGCAATGTACAAGTATCAAATCTAGTTAATTGCTGCACACCGAAATATAACTTAGCGATAAGTATATTTTATATATATATATATATAAATATATAATTGCTAATTGTAAGTTTACATGGGTGTATTAAATTAGGAGAATTAAAGATTTTTATGGACTTAAAAAGTTAGGAGGTATTCAATAATGACTTTTAAAGACTCTATAAAAGTCAAGAGGTATTCAATAATAACTTTTAAAGACTTTAAAAAAGTCTATAGAAATCAGGGGGTATTCAATTGCAACTTTTATAAAGTCTATAAAAGTTAACAGGTATTCAAAAAGTCATTGATTTTTATAA
>CATKHJ010606079.1:0-12308 GCA_949750685.1 Vernicia montana
ATCAGGTCAGCAAGGTAAATTCCAAGTCCTAGCTTTCACTTGGGAGATTGCTATGCTATTTTGAGTATATGGTATGAATGGTTATTTAGAAGTTTTCTCTAGAGCTCCAATGATTTTAAAAGTCTGTAATAATGAAGTTTAGATTATGATATGCATGATGTATGATATATCAATTGCTACAGTCCAAGCACTTAAATATATTTGAGCTGCAATGGAATTTAAATGGAAAATAGAGTTCAAAAGTAAAAAGGATGGAATATATTTTCAGTATTAATTAACTGATCACAAGTGTTTTTATGGCATGGGATTTTATATAAGGGAAGTTTATGGTTCCAATTCTGGGGTAATGATAACTGTTAATTAAATGGAAGTTAATTAAGGTAATAAGGTGTTCTACGAGTTTAGGTGACCTTAAGTCTTCCTATTCCCTAGGACCGTCGCGGCTTGAAAGTCGGGTCGTGACAAGGATGTTCAGGCGAGAACATACAATTTGGATGCCCAACTTCCCTTTCTAGAAGAGACAACTGGGTTGTTGAGGCTTGGCACCTATGAGGACTGGTAACCTGTTGCCGAGGAGGTGTTTGTCGAGGAAGTGCCTGTTATAGGAGCCAATAAGACAGTCGATCGAGGTGGGGCTGCTTCAAGAACTATTGCAAGGAAACCCAATCAAGGTGTTTCGATAAAAGAGGCTGCAGCGGTCAAGAATTCTAAGACTTCATCATCTGCATCGTCAGTCCCTAGGAAGGAAAAAGAAAGTTGTGGGGCTCCCTAAAGTAAAGTTTACTACACCACCACCTCCTTTAACAATTAGAAGGCTTGCCTTGGTGAATTCCAGTGATGATGATAAGGACGGTGAGCCCGTTGTTACCCTCATTAACCATTCTAGACCTATGTCAGTGGCTGTGAGAGGAGAGGTTCGCGACTAGAAGGTTCAAAGCGAAGAGGTTCATCAAAAAGGGGTTACTCCTTCTGTCGAGGAGGTTAGGGTAACCAAAGAGGTTGCAAATGAAGTTCCTTCTTTGATTCCTCCAGGGGTCCCTTCTTATGCTAAGGGTCCTTCTGTTCCAATTTCTGTGGGACAAGTTTCTAATGCTCCTATTGAGGGTTGAGTTGTTCCCATCAATTTTTTAGCAAGGTTTGCTTTTTCCCTCTTATGATATTTTGATGAATTTTTGTTTTTGTATTTGCACTGAATTATGCTCTAAGTTGGTGAAATTTTTGCAGGGATTACTTCTATAATTCCTCCCCTTGTGGTTGACTTTGAAGAATTTTTGGCTTCTCTGGGAGAGGCTTCTCATACTCCTTCATTAGTATTACCTGCCGAGGAGGTTTTCCTGGACCCTAATCATTCTAGGCCTTGCACTGAACCTAAAGATGAGGCTGATGTTGAAGCTCCTCCAGCTAAAAGGCAAAGGGTAGAGAGTCAGCTAGGTGCTGAGGCTGCTAAAGATCAACCATTTGTGGAAGCAAATAGGCCTGATGCTGAAGCAGCTAAGGGAAAGGCCATCAATAAGACCTAATACCCCTATTACCCTATTCCTAGTTTTTCTCACATAGGGAGAAAGAATGGTAGAGGCCTTGAGGCGGACTCACAAGCCACTTTTTATTCTGATGGGCGTCTATGCAGCAGGCCCTAGCTACATGAGGCAGGTGACCTTCGATTCCTCCCTTGCTGACCAACCACCTCCTATGAGGCCTGGACTATTGACTTCTCGGTCTATGGCCCTCTTTAACAGATTCAAAGACATTGAGGAGCTCGAAGAGGTTGATGGTTCAATAGAGTTTACAAATGACCTTGCTCTTGCGCTTTGACATTTTCTTGAGCCTTTTGATCAGCTAAAGACTTCCACCAAAGAGCTGGTTCAAAGGGAGATGTGGAAGGGCTACGATGTAAGCTAATTTTTCTATCTCTTCTCCCATTTCTTCTCATATGCTTTAACATACATCTCTGTAATTCTGACTGTTATTGCTGCTTTTGTAGACTATGAGGACTAGTATTACTATATTGGAGCACCTTGAAGCTTATGACGAATATTATATCAAAGCTCGTGATGTTGCTCTGTCCTTCAAGAAGATTATTTTGAAGCAGTGAGCCGACCTGAAATAGTTTCAAAGGCAACTGGATGAACAGAGGCAAAACCAGGCTCATTTGTAGGAGCTGGAGAAATTACAGGCAGAGAACGTGTTATTACGAGTAGAGAATGCCTCAGTGAAGACGAATAGCCTGCATTGGGAAGGGAGGTTTAAGCATTATGAGGAGGAGTTAGAGAGGGTGGCCAAGCAAACTGAGGCAACCGTTTCCTCTCTCCAACAATCTTTGGATGAGAAGACCAAAAAGGTTGAAAAGCTTCAGACTTCTTTGACTGGGGTGGAGAAGCAGGTGGAGGAGCTGTAGAAGAACATGGATTGGCTCAAGAATGATATAGAAGATATAGAAAACCTCAGAAAAGAGCTTGAGCTGGTGAAGAGTGACCTCACTTCCAAGAATAACGATTTGTCTTCTACTTTGCTGAGGACCAAACTGCCTGAGTGTCACACCCCACCTTCGAAGATGTGACAGTCCTAGGGTATGGGTAACTATAAGGGTACCAACAACCCATAGAACCCCTCATTCTATAATATAGTTTTCACATCCCACTTTTGGGATGGATGGTCCTAGGGTATGGGTAGGTATACACCATCGAAAACCCGTAGAACCCAACTCTTTTTAGAATACCAATGTAACTCCGACGGCATACCAGCAGTACATTCACATCTCCCCAAGATCAAACCTGCAAGGAAAATAGAACACTCTCAATATTACTACCTTATATCCTCAACTCCATTTAAATCATAAGCTAGCTCCCAATCACCATTACACTTTACTAATTTAATTTATTATATTTTATTCAATCATTTATATTCATATACCACATCACACTTATGTTTAATTAAGTACCATAGAGTTACTAGATAATACCATTGTACATCACCATATATAATCACATTTACAAATTCTTACTATACATTTCTGTATTATATTCACATAACCAGTCCAAAATATATCGGCTAAAACTCCAGTGGCAAGTGAAGAAGGATACTTGCGCTGTGAATCCACTAACCTGAAAAAAAAATAAGGGAAAAAGGGTGAGATGCGAATCTCAATGAATATATAATAAATAACCTGGATCAACAATTTGGATGTATGAATAAGATTATTGGTTCAATGGAATTATCACAATAAACAATCATGAAGTTTCCAAATCAATACAATTGAGGTTCAACATAAATTATAATCAATTTCTTGTGAATTAAATTAATAGATCTCATATAAATAGTACTGTGAGACTCACAGATTTCATGTTACATATTAAGGCACAAGGTTAGCTAGGCCTTGTGGCTAGGGCGTTCAAATACCTCCTAGCAAGGTTTAAGTTACCGTGCACAGAGTTCGGTGATGCCCTCATCGAAGGAAGGGAATTTCTGCTTTTTGGCTTATGTCAGGGTTCAAATCAAATAGAATATTTGTACAATTAGAGAATCAATTAAGGGTTCCAATTTACAAAAGGAAACAAAGATAACTTATCAATTTCAAGATCAAATATCCAAGTTCAATTCACATATTCAAAATAGAATGGGTACATGCCGGGGAATTTAATATATACTCACCTTTTTTTTATTATGCTCCAAAGTATTGATATTCCTCTTCAACTCCTTTGTTTTCAAATTCTTCCTCTTGAAATTCTTCCTCACCTTCTACATATTACAAATATTTATGTAAAAGTTAATTCATATAATGATGTTTATGTACTTGTTAACTTAGATAATTAGTTCATAATTATTATTTTTAAGATAACCTAGATTCACATTAATTTAATTCTGAATTTGTTCAAATCCTAATACATTTCTCTCCATCATTTCCAAATTCAATTCCTTTGAGTTCCGGTAATTCCCAAAAATTATGTTCTAAATTTTCTAAAATTCTGAATCCTAGGTTTCACAGGCATTCAGTACACTATTTTGACTATAACTCCATCTAAAAAACTCTATTTGAGATAATTATTTTTTTCAATGAAACTAGACTCAAAAGGGTACATTTCATTAGTTTTGACCTCAACTTGATTCTACATTCAAAGTCGTCCAACTTAAGGGTTAACATGAAGAATTCTGCCAGTTGAATTACCCTGTCACAGCTTAGAAATTTTCATATATATTCCAATATACATGAACTTTTGCTCTAAAATTTTTACATCATCTAAAAGACACATTAAGTTATATTTTTTATGTTTTATCCATCTTCAAATTTTTATCCTAAAATACCTGAAACTAACCTCAAACTTTCTAGAATCTTAGGGTGAGTCTGCAGGAAGCAGTTTCTCTTTTCCTTCCCATATCTCCAAAATAACAATAATTAGCTAAACATTTCTTCTAGAGAAATAAACTAAAGATATAAAAGTACAATTTTTATGTTTTAACTTCCTTCAAATTCATATTCCAAATGATTCGATTTTCCTTGTCAAATTCCAGGATTGTCCAAACCCTAAAGCTGTCTTCTTTAGTTTCCTACTTCTTTCATTTCTCACTTCTTTCCACCAAAAATACCTTAGTTAAGTCTTTTTACCTTATTAATTCTTATTTTCTAAACTTTAAAATCTTATTTCTCCACCCCTAATGTAATCAACATAACCACACAACCAACACCAACAAGTAATCACACAATCATCATACAACATACATAGATATAGATGGAAAGAGCTAATTCAATTCATACCCTTACCTCAAAACTTCTATTCTTCTTCTTCTTCTTCTTCTCTATGGTTCTCTCTCTCTTTCTCTTCCTCTTCCTCTCTCTTTCTCTTCCTCTGCCTTTAACTACAAATTTTGAAGACTTGAAGATAATGAATCCTTAACTTCCAAGTTCAATTATTTTATATTTTTCCTTTTCTTTTTTATTTATTTTTTTTAAGTGTAATTTTGGACAAATAACTGCCCTATGATCCATCATGTTGGCCGGCCCTTTGACACCTAATTTCTTTTTTTTTACTAGTCAAATATAATAATTACATTTTAAAGAAAATTACGATTTTGCCCCTTTTTATCCAAAGTTTTACTACATCCTCTAATTTAAGTCTAATATTATTTTTAGTCTTTAATTTAGAATTCTAATATTATTTTTAAATAGTTCCCTATTAATTTTATTTAAACTTAAATTTTCAAAAATTTCTAAAAGTTGCTATTTTACCGATATCGCATATACTACCCAATTCCCTTAATTGCACTCCACATAAATTTTTAAATTCCTAATTTCCTATTTTCTAGGTTTCTAGTGATCTAAAAAAATCCTGGGGTGTGACACTCTTCCCTCTTTAAAGAAAATTCATTCCAAATTTTATAATTTATAACGTACCTTCATTCTTAGAAAAGTTGAGGATATCATCGTTGCATTTGCTCTTCACTTTCCCATGTGCATTCTTCCATTGTATGGTTTTGCCACAGTACCTTAACCATAATTATTTCCTTGTTCCACAGGTTTCTAATGTCCTGATCTACAATCGCAATTGGAGTTTCTTCATAAGTTAAATCTTGATCCACCTTAACCTCTTGTGATGATAGCACATGTGAAGGATCTGGAATGTACTTACGTAACATAGATACATGAAACACTGGATGTACATGGGTCATACTTGGTAGTAAATCCAATCGATATGATACATTGCTCACTCGATCTAGAATTTTGAAAGGTCTGATGTATCTTGGAGCGAGTTTCCCTTTCTTCCTTAATCTCATAACTCCTTTAATCGGAGACACTTTCAGAAAAACATAATCACCAACTGCAAAGCTTATATCTTTTCTTTTTGGATTAGCATAGCTCTTTTGTCTGCTAAATGCAGTTTTTAATCTTTCTTTGATGATAGACACTTTTTTCATCATTTCCCGAATTAGGTCAGGTGCCTCTATGTGTTTTTCCCCTACTTTCATCCAACAGACGGGTTATCTACATTTCCTCCCATACAAAGCTTCATATGGTGCCATTCCAATGGTGGAGTGGTAGCTATTGTTATAGGCAAACTCTATTAAGGGAAGATATCGATCCCAGTTGCCTCTGAAATCCATGACACCCATCCTTAGCATATCTTCCAATGTCTGAATTGTGCGTTATGATTAACCATCAGTTTGCGAATGGAAAGCGGTATTGAAGTCTAATTGAGTTCCCAAAGCCTCTTGAAGTTTTTGCCAGAATCGAGAAGTAAATTGAGGACCTCTATCTGAAATAATAGATACTAGTACACCATGGAGGCTAACTATTTCATCTAGATACACTTGGGCATATTGAGCTACCATATATGTTGTTTTTACCTTTAAAAAGTGAGCAGTCTTCGTTAATCGATCAACGATTACCCATACTGAATTGTATCCCTCGGAGGTCCTTGGTAATCCCTCTACAAAATCCATAGCTATCTGTTCCCATTTCCATTCAGGCAATTCGATCTCTTGTAGCAGTCCTAATGGCTTCTGGTGTTCAAACTTCACTTGTTGACAAGTAAGGCATGAAGCCATGAACTTAGCTATCTTTTTCTTCATGCCCGACCACTAATAAACACTTTTAAGATCATGGTACATTTTTGTGGCACCAGGGTGTACATTGTAGGGAGCATAATGCGTTTCCTTCAAAATTTTCTCCCGTAACTCATTCACATCTGGTACACATAATCGGTCTTCATACATCAAGACTCCATTTTCAATTTCAAACTCTATTATTTGCGCAGCTTTCACCTTTTCAATCAGACTCATGAAGTGTGGATCTTGGTTCAGTGAGTTCTTCACCTCTTCTCTGAAAATAGATTTCACATGAAACTATGCAAGCAATCCTTGCTCTTGTGAAATCTCTAACTTCAACCCTTGACTGATTAACTTTTTCAACTCTTTTATTAGTGGTCTCTTTGCTACAGTAATATGCGATAGGCTCCCCATTGACTTTCGACTTAATGCATATGCTACCACATTAGCCTTTCCTGGGTGATACGAAATTTTACAATCGTAATCTTTTAATAGTTCAACCAACTTTCTTTGCCTCAAATTCAGCTCCTTCTGTTGTAGAAGATACTGGAGACTTTTGTGATATGTGAAAATCTCACATTTTTCCCCATATAAATAATGTCTCCAAATCTTCAGTGCAAAAATGACTGCTGCCATTTTCAGATCATAAGTAGGATAATTCATTTCGTGTCTTTTTAACTGCCTCGATGCATATGCAATTACTTTTCCTTTTTGCATGAGTACGCATCCTAATCCCACTTGAGAAGCATCACAGTATATGGTAAAACCTTCAATGCCCTCTGGTAATGCCAATACTGGGGTTGTTGTAAGACAGGTTTTTAGCTTTTGGAAACTTTCCTCACAAGCATCATCCCACTGGAACTTCACTTGTTTTCGTGTTAACTTGGTCAAAGAAGTAGCTATTCTTGAAAAATCTTTGATAAATCTTCGATAATACCCAGCCATACCAAGAAAACTATGAATCTCTGTAACGTTAGTGGGTCTAGGCCAATCTACCACAGTCTCCACCTTTTTAAGATCTACTTGAATCCCATCTTTACTCACCACATGTCCTAGGAAACAAATTTGATCCAACCAAAAATCGCACTTAGAGAACTTTGCATATAATTTATGATCCTTCAAAATCTGCAACACTGTTCTCAAGTGCTCTTCATGCTCTTCTTCACTCTGAGAATAAATAAGAATATCACCAATAAATACAATGACAAATTTATCGAGATACAACTTAAATACTAGATTCATCAAATCCATAAATGCTGCAGGCGCATTCGTCAAGCCAAATGGTAATACAATGAATTCATAGTGCCCGTACCGAGTCCGTATGGCTGTCTTGCTAATATCTTCATCTTGAATTCAGAGCTGATGATAACCTGATCTGAGATTAATTTTTGAGAAATAACTAGCTCCCTGCAGCTGATCGAACAAGTCATCAATCCTAGGCAACGGATACTTGTTCTTTATAGTCACTTTATTCAACTGCCGATAGTTTATGCACAGCCGTAACATTCCATCTTTCTTCTTCACAAATAAAACTGGTGCACCCCATGGAGAACTACTTGGGCGAATAAATCCCTCATCTAACAGATCTTGTAATTGCACCTTTAATTCTCGTAATTCCATTGGAGCCATCCTGTATAGGGGAATAGAGATAGGTTGAGTTCCCATGAGTAGATCAATTGTAAATTCTATTTCCCGTGCTGGTGGTATTCTGGGTAAATCTTCGGGAAATACTTCTTGAAATTCATTCACCACTAGAATGTGTTGTAACTTTTTACATACCTGCCTAGTGTCTACAACACTAGCTAGATATCCACGACACCCTTTCCTTAATAATCGTCTGGCTCCAATAGCCGATATGAGAGTTTTAGAGATATTACTTTTATCCCCTTGAAATTCAAATTCTTTTTCCCCTTCCTTCTTAAATACCACCCGTTTTCCTCTATAGTCTATATGAGCAAAGTGATTAGATAACCAATCCATTCCCAATATAATATCTATCTCCAACACCGGTAATTCTACTAAATCCACTAGGAGGTATCTGCCATCTATTTCTACCTCACAAGATCTATAAACATATTTCACCTCTATCATCTCTCCTAAAGGAGTACTTATCTCTAAGGAGTTTCCCAATAATTCTTTATCTTTACCCAACCTTTTAGAAAAAATAGGGGACACAAAAGAATGTGTAGCCCCCGAATCAAATAACTCTTCAGCTAGTGCAAATTAAATACGAACCGTACCTGTCACAGTTGTATCCTCATTATACGCTTCCTACTAGGTCAGTGCAAATACTCTACCTCTACCTCTACCAGCTATAGATTGGGTATTTCCTGATGTTTGTCCCCTTCCTTGACCCCGGTTTGCATTACCTCCTGTATTAGGCTTTGGCATTTGTACAATGGACTGGGATCCCACTGCTGAACTACTTAGTGCTCCTCTGTGGGACAATTTCTCCAAAAATGACTTGTTTGGCCACATTATAAATAGGCTCCTATAACCCTCCTACAGACTCTTGAATGTTGCTTATAAAAAATTGGACAAGTTGGTACATTCCCATAAGTAGGTACAGTAGTAGTACTTCTGCCTTGGCCTTTTTTAGTTCCACTTCCTTTTGAATATTCAAAGTCTGTACTACGAATGAATTGTTGTGAGCTACTCCCAGATCCTTGTCCATAGTTGCTTTGACCTCTCCCTCTAGCTTTTTGCCTCTACTCTCTCTCAGCCTTTTCTTCCTTGGATCTTGCTTCCATTTGCTTGGCTCGATCAATCAATTTCGATAACATGGCGAATTGAAGCCCACCTAGATTGTTATGTAAGAAAGTATGTAATCGTCTTGTAAATCTCTTAATCTTAGAGGCTTCAGTTGGTACAATTTCCGGTGCATATCGACTCAATTTAATGAACTCCTTTGCATACTCACAAACTGTTCAATTTCCTTGTTTAAGTTGCTCGAGCTGAACCACTCTCTTTTCCCTTTCTCCTTCAGGCAAAAATTGCTCCATCATTTCCTCTTTAAATTGCTCCTAGGTTGGTGGAACATTCCCATACAATCTGTTCTCCACATGACCCTTGAACCAATCTCCCGCATTATCAACCAGCAACAATTCGACTAGCTCAATCGTACGTGCATCAGAGCAAGGCATTCTCATTACTCGCTTATCCACCATCTCTAAAAACCTATGTGGCTCCTCTCCATCTTCTCCCTTAAATTCATGAAGCCCCATTTTCATAAATTCGGTCATCGTGACACCCCCATCATCCATTATTCTGCGGGCTACATGTTGCAGTATTGAGACATTGACCGGCGGTGGCATCAGTATTGGTGCTGATGGAATCACTTTGGGTTGTGGTTGTCGAGCTTGTCTCACTTCATCAAGCTCCTGCCGCATCGCCTGTAACTCTTCCAATAAGGCTGCAGTATCTATTGGAAGAATTTGCTGATCAACCTCCTCCATTCTACGTCGTACCCGTAGGGATTCATCATTTGGTTCACCCCTTTGAGATCTGGCAACAGAAGCTTCATCTGTCGCCTCCTGACTAAGTATGGGCTTAATCTCTCTTATGGGCAGTATTCTATTTCACAATGCAATTTGTCTTAGTATATATCTATCATCAATAATTCCATAAAAAGAAAATATACATACCACATATATTAACTGAAATAAATACGTTAAAACCTTATTACACAAACCTTTCTTATTTCATTAATATTCACATTCTTTTGTACATAATTTGTTAATACATTCTTAGTTACTTTTCACAATACATTACTTTTCACAATACAACTATTTTTACATTCTTTTTTATTCTCTATCTTACAAAAACTAATCTCAGGTACCCTTCTCTTTTTACATATTTCACATATAATACATATCTACACCTAACTTTCTTTCTCTTTTTTTTTTTTTTTAGTCCACCACTAATTTTCTCTCGACTTTGATGAATCTCACAGTACCACCCAAGTTGTGGACTAATCATCTGATGCAAAAGCCATTAATCTAATAGGGCAGTCTTTATTTGAGTGCCCCGTAATGTCACACACTGTACACACATGTCTCAGGTACTCTCTAACTGCTTTGCGTACACCTGGTATAGGTACTCTTTTCCTAGCAATTCTTCTCAACCTTAAACCTTTAAAGGCTAGCCCTCTGGTCTGAGTAATCATGTTTTGTAGATCCCAAATTCTCTCCTCCAGAACATTAACCTGAACCTCCAGTGTCAATACCCTCATTTTAAGGTCCACATCCACTAATAGATTAGGATCCTCCTCTGTTAGATACTCCATATTATGTGAAGCCGCTTCAGAAACCTGATTCTCTGAATGAACCTCCCTATCCGTTGATGTTGACATCTACATAAACCATGAACATCTTAATTGCAGATAATTTAATACATATATAATCCATATATACACAGAAATATCAAATGTTATACGAACTTATCAAATTTTAAACGAACTTTGTAGATTTAATCCTAATGATAGACAAAAGGACAAGAAGGACCCTAAACTCCATGGTACAACTTAAGACTACCAGTTACATTTATATATAATACTTAAGCTCTAATATCAACTTTGTTACATCCCACTTTTGGGATGGACGGTCCTAGGGTATGGGTAGGTATAAACCACTGAAAACTTGTAGAACCCAACTCTTTTTAGAATACCAATGTAACTCCGGTGGTATACTAGCAGTACATTCACATCTCCCCAAGATCAAACCTACAAGGAAAATAGAACACTCTCAATATTACTACCTTATATCCTCAACTCCATTTAAATCATAAGCTAGCTCCCAATCACTATTACACTTTACTAATTTAATTTATTATATTTTATTCAGTCATTTATATTCATATACACATCACACTTATGTTTAATTAAGTACCATGGAGTTACTGGATAATACCATTGTACATCACCATATATAATCACATTTACAAATTCTTACTATACATTTCTGTATTATATTCACATAACCAGTCCAAAATTTATCGACTAAAACTCCAGCGACAAGTGAAGAAGGATACTTGCGCTGTGAAAAAGGGTGAGATGCGAATCTCAGTGAATATATAATAAATAACCTGGATCAACAATTTGGATGTATGAATAAGATTATTGGTTCAATGGAATTATCACAATAAACAGTCATCAAGTTTCCAAATCAATACAATTGAGGTTCAACAGAAATTATAATCAATTTCTTGTGAATTAAATTCACAGATCTCATATAAATAGTACTGCGAGACTCACAAATTTCATGTTATATATTAAGGCACAAGGTTAGCTAGGCCCTGTGGCTAGGGCGTTCAAATACCTCCTAGCAAGGTTCAAGTCACTGTGCACAGAGTTCGGTGATCCCCTCATCGAAGGAAGGGAATTTTTGCTTTTTGGCTTATGTCAGGGTTCAAATAAAATAGAATATTTGTACATTTAGAGATGCAATTAGGGGTTCAAAGTTACAAAAGGAAACAAAGATAACTTATCAATTTCAAGATCAAATATCCAAGTTCAATTTACATATTCAAAATAGAATGGGTATGTGCCGAGGAATTTAATATATACTCACCTTTCTTTGTTATGCTCCAAAGTATTGATATTCCTCTTCAACTCCTTCGTTTCCAAATTCTTCCTCTTGAAATTCTTCCTCACCTTCTACATATTACAAATATTTATGTAAAAGTTAATTTCATATAATGATGTTTATTTACTTGTTAACTTAGATAATTAGTTCATAATTATTATTTTTAAGATAACCTAGATTCCAATTGAT
>CATKHJ010606127.1:0-16267 GCA_949750685.1 Vernicia montana
TTATTATTATTATATTGAAAAATATTTATATGTAAATATAATAATATATCGGTGACAAACAAAACTTTAGAGAATTTAGGGTAATATATATAAATTTTAATTTTAATAAACTAGCTAGCCACCCACCAATTAATCATCCAATGCGTGGAGAATTTTAAATATTAAATTTAAAATACTGAATAAAATAAGTGATATAATTTAAAAATTTTAACTTATCATTTTAATTGATTTTTAATTTTATTGAATCTTTTAAGATAAATGTAAATAAATAATTTAAAATGTTCAAATGCGAAAAAAAATTTAATTTTAAATATTAAATGGGTTATTAAACAACTCCAGTGTCTGTCTTCCAAGAAAAAAGTCTTAATCTATCTTATATTATATTATCTTGGTAGACGATTTTCACTGGAGGATTTTTTTTAATTTTTTTTTTATCTCGGTATATGTACAATTTGCCTGGTTTATTGAAACATTTTTCACAAATCCAAGATTTTATCTAGAAAAAGACTTTAGTTACATCAAAAGTAGCTTAATATATATATATATATATATATATATTTTTACTCAATTTTTTTTTTATTGTTCTTTTCTTTTTCCTCCGCATGACAATCTTTTGTGTGTTCCATTGAAAACTGGAATTAGATATCATTTAAGCAATTGATTACATAAGCAGACCCTTTTTTAGGGTCAACTCATAGATTGTAAAATGTATGTGTTAATGTCGTTTCAAAAAATGGTAATTTTGCTCAAGATATATGTCATCATTCTTTTTTATTCTGACTGAATTTTTTTTAAGAAATCATAATTATTTATTTAACACAGAATAAGAACTTATTTTAATTATGACCACTAATAGAAAAATTATTGCCTACATCGAATGTATACATCAATCAAACGAGATAAGAATATATGAATAAAAAAATGATATAAGTGTCTTTTCACTTGGTAAAATATAAATAAAAAAAAGTAAGAGTCCGTTAGATATATTTTTTATTTTTTAAAAATAAAAATAAAATTTTGAAAATCAGAATATAGAAAATAGAAAATTACAGTGATACTAAATACTCTCTAATATTCACTAAAATATCAGTGTAGGCAAGAATTTTTTCTAGTAATATATAATATTTGTTGTACAAATATATATATACCGTAGGTTTACTAAATTTATTTAGAATAAAATAATTCAAGATCCAGTATCTCCTTGTGAAGTGAATACTAGGGGAAGGGCACATTGTCACTGTCAAACCTTGAACGTCTCTTTATTTTAATAAAATCAGTCATAGAATTAATTACCATATGATGAAATGTAAAATGATTAAGAGTTAATTTTGCTTAAATATTAACAATTAAACAGACCAAAATTTCAATTTCTTCCAGTCAAAACCAATCTTCTTTTATTACTCAAAAATCTTCTCATCTACAGTAACCATTTCTTCATAAAGTAACACAACGCATGCCTGCTTTGTTAAGCTCTAAAGGATGGATCCTCTTGAAACCCAAGAGCTAGTGCCCTCACCCATTTCAGAACAAGATCATCAGCCATTGAATCATCTAAAAACAGACACAAAAACTAGTATTAATCATTTCTCAATCTTCTTGGAACCATTTCAATGGTTACAAATGCTATCTTCTCAGCTAAACCCAACTTTCATTTTTGGGGTAGTTCTTGTTTATGGCCTTAGCCAAGGCTTTTCTGGATCTTTCTTCAAAGTTGTCACTGATTATTACTGGAAAGATGTCCAAAAAGTCCAGCCATCAGTAGTGCAATTATACATAGGCTTATACTATATCCCCTGGATCATGAAACCAATTTGGGGTCTTTTTACTGATGTTTTTCCTTTTAGAGGATATAAAAGAAGGCCATATTTTGTGATGGCTGGGGTTCTTGGATGTGTTTCAGCATTGATGGTGGCTCTTCTTGGTAAATTGCCGGCTACGGTGGCCTTGAGTTGCTTAATAGGTGTGACTGCTGGTGTGGCTATAGCAGATGTGACTATTGATGCTTGTATTGCAAGAAATAGTATTGAAATGAGATCTTTGGCTCCAGATATGCAAAGCCTTTGTGGGTTTTGCTCCTCTGTTGGGGCTCTAGTGGGGTACTTGTCAAGTGGCTTTTTTGTCCATCATCTTGGACCTCAGGTCAGCTTAGCTTTCATTGACTTGCTCTGTTTGCTCTGTTGTTTCCATCTCTTGATTTCTCTTTGCTTTTTGTAGATTGCATTGGTTCTCTTGGCAATCCCACCTGCAATGTTGATATTTTTGGGTTTTATAATTTATGAACCGAGATCTACCAGTTCCCAATCTGAGAAGAAGAAGAAGGTAATTAGTCAAGAACTTTTCTTTTTATTATTATTAAACCTTTTTTTTTTTTTTTTTTTTTGAGAATTAATATCTTTACTTGCATGTCTTTTCTGAAAATTATTAAAAAGGATATGTAACACAAATTTAAGTATGGTATGTTTGTGTTTAGGCAATGAACGACTTAGGAGTAGCAGTGAAGGGTATGTACAAAACAATTAAATTCCCTCAAGTGTGGAAGCCATCACTGTACATGTATCTATCTTTGGCTCTCAGTATAAGTACCCATGAAGGTCAATTCTATTGGTTCACAGACCCTAAAGCTGGTCCTGCATTCTCACAGGTTCACACCCTCATTCTTTTCCTATCATAGTTTTAAATATCCGCTGTTACGTAGCATATCATACCAATTATAGTTGTAAATTATTACGACTGTAACACACTGACACCATTGATACATTAATTTTTCTAAATGAATATATTTACTTTAATTAATTATGGTGAAAGATTCTAAATCATACTCTTTTCTTTTCATTTTTTAATTGCAGGAGTTTGTTGGGATAGTGTATGCAATTGGTGCAATGGCATCAATTGTTGGGGTTCTAATATATCAAAAGGGTTTAAAGAACTACCCATTTAGAAACTTACTCTTTTTTGCCCAACTCCTTTATGGATTATCAGGAATGCTAGATATTATCTTCATTTTAAGATGGAATTTAGTTCTGGGAATTCCAGATTCCTTCTTTGTCATTTCTGAGGAATGTGTGTCTAGAATTGTAAGCAGAATTAGGTGGATGCCAATGATTGTATTAAGCACTAAGCTATGTCCTCTAGGCATTGAAGGCACATTTTTTGCACTTCTAATGTGCATTGATAGTCTTGGAACTTTGTCATCAAAATGGGGTGGAGGAATTATTCTTCATTTGTTAAATGTCACAAGGACTAATTTCAGAAATTTGTGGTTGGTCATTCTTATAAGAAATATTTTGAGACTTGCAACTCTAGGCTTTATTTTTCTTATTCCTAAAGCCGATCAAATGGATGATTTAATTCCGGCTGATATTTTGACTGCAAGATCAAATGATGATGATGGTGGTGAAGACTTGCAGCTTGTTCCTATAAATGAGAGGAATGATAATGAAGTGTAGTAGGTGATTATTTTTGCAGTTAAATTTTGCCTACACTGAATGCATATTCTAATTCAATGAGATAAGAACACATGGAGAAAAAAGGATATTGGTGTCTTTTCATTGAGTAAAAAATAGACAAAAGAGTCATATTGTCTTTTTATTAGATAAAAAATAAACAAAAGAATCATATTGGTTAAAATATCTCATCACTCATTGATTTGTTATATGAGATAAACATATGCACTTGGTATAGTAAAAAATTTTCCTTATTTTTGCAAAGTAGCAGAAACTTTACTAGGCATATGTAAATTTTCATTTCAGTCCACAAATTACAGAGATATAACTATTTTTAATCTCATGAATTTTTCTTTACTAATTAGACCTTTGTGCTTTGTATGTGAGCTTCAACTTTGCTTGTAATTGTAAGTTATAATATCATTATTAATATTCTTTGTATATTTAATATTTATTATGTAAATTTGTTTATCCTTTCATTCTAATGAAAAATCTCTACTAAATTTAGTCACCTATCTTAATTAATTAATAATAATTAGTTGCACTAACCTATAATCAGTGATGGTGCTTGGATGTTTTTTTTGGGGGTAAACTAGAAAGATGCATGTGAGTGTAGTAACATGCTTAAACAAATCTTTCAATCTAATATAAGTTTTAAATAAATTCCTATAAGATATTAAATGTAATTAAAAAAATATATATTTAAGGAAGATGAAGGAACTTATAAATTACACATACTCATCTAGCTCTGATTTTTTTTAAGACTTTAAATCATCAAACACTTCACTAAATAATTTGAGAATTGATATAGAATCATTTATCTAATAGGCAAAATGTATATTAATAAACATTTAATAAGTTTTTTTTTTAAATAAATAAACATTTAATAAGTTATTAATTAAATAATTTATTTTGTCAATCAGGTGTGGTCTGGTTGATCATTTCTTTAAGGGTGTGAGAAGTGAGAAGTGAGAAGTCTCGGATTCGAGTTTTTCAAATCACAAATAGTTATCTTTAATTTAGTGAGAGATGAATAATATATTTTCTAAACTAAGAAGAGAGTAAAATTTTTATAATTTAATCATAATTATAAGGCTCCGTTTATTTCGCGAAAAATAACTTATTTTTGTAAAATATTTTTCAAGAAAAATATTTTCTAGAAAAATATTTTTTCAAGAACTAGTTTTCTATTGTTTGATTACAATATTAAAAATTATTTAAAAAATATTAAAAATTTCAATTTATAAGACTAAACATATTTAAACTTATCATAATTTCATATTTTTAAAATTTTATTGTTAAGTACGAGAAAAAATACATAAAAATGATAAATTTGATCGTTGTCGGCGGCCAACGGTGGTTGTTGGTGGGCGGCAGTGATTATTAATGGTCGCCGATAGTGAATATCGGTGATCGGCGAATTAATAAATTTGTATTTATATATTTTTCTTTCATTATAATGAGTTTATTAAAATTCAGAAAATAACTTACTGTTTTGAAAAGAGAAAGTCATTTTTCTTAAAAAATGTTTAGTTTTTCATTGACCAGAAAAATATTTTCTATTAACTGATTTTCTAAAACTTTCTAAACTTCAAAAAATACGAAAAATATTTTCAGCGAAACAAATGGAGCCTAATTCATATAAAATACAATCCAAACAAAAAAAAAAACTTTCATATAAAATACAATCCAAAAAAAAATTATGTAATTGTTTTCTAAATTCCAATAATTAAGTAAATAAAATAAATTAATTTAACTTTTAAGCGATAAAATGAAAAAAAAAAATTATCTTTTTAAAACTGACCATAATATTCTCTTTTAAATAAAATATATAAAGTGATAAAAAAGAAGAAGATGAAGAAGTGATTAAGAAAAAAAGAATATATATATATATATATATACATATATATATATATATATATATATATATATATACACACACGTGGACTTATAGTGAAAAGTTTTAAAAATTGAAAACTTTTATTTTGGTTAAAGAAATATAGACACTATAGTGTACATGTAAGGATGTTCATGGTTCGGTTTGATCGTGTTAAAGTAAATGTTTTTAACTAAACTAATAAAATCAGTTTTTAAATACTTCAATTTTTAACCAAACCAAATAATACTAAAAAATATTCAAATCAAAACTATTTAGATTCGATTTGGATAGTTAATTTGATCGATTTTACAAATTATAAATATTTCCAAAAAAATTAGTAAATATCAAAATAACAACATAAAAATCCTTTAAAATATAGAAATTCAGTAGATATCTTTAACTTCTAAAAAATTTAAAGAATAATTTACATATTAGTAAAGTACATATCTTAAAATACATAGTTTTTATTATATTATTGGTTCGGTTTGATTTAACTGGATTTTCATTTTCTTAAACCGAAACTAAATAAAAAATTTCAGTTTATAAAAATTTTAAAACCGTAATCAACCATGAAACAATCTAAATCATGGTTTTTGATTTGGATTGAATTGAATCAATTCGATTTGATTAATTTTTGTGCAGTCCTAGTTATATGAATGTGACTTTTTATAAATTAAAACTAAATTAAAATTTAATAAAAATTATATGACAATCATATAAGAATAATAATTCTATTTTTATATTTCTTAATAAGTTTTAGGAGACTACCAATTATAATTCATTATAATAAAATTAATGATTCAATCATCAAATAAAATTAATCCAAAATTTACTTGAATTATAAATTATAACCTATATTTATATAAGGTGGACTGCACCTAAATATAAGTAAAGTTGTACAATTTTCTAATATACTGAATGTATCTTATAATTTTCCGTGTTTGCCACCCATTCCTTAACTCTTTTTTTTTTTTCCTATTCCCGTTTATTAATAAATTTTATAATTTTTTTTAATTGAATAAATTTTATAAATTTATTTATTCTAAATACCACCTTAATAAATAAATTTTATAAATTTATCCCTTTTAAATACCATTCAAATCATGTACTATTTAATTTCCTTTTTCTTATTGATTTTTTTCAAACACTTAAATTATTTTAATTTGCTCCATTAAATATTTAAATACCAAATTTACTAATATTTTTAATATTTGATCATTTAGCAAACAATATCAATTAAAAAATATTTTTTTATATTAAATTTTTTTAGCTAATGTGAAACTCACATTTAAATTAAAATTTAATTTTCATTAGTTGTATTAATTATAAAAATTTTAAAATTAAGAGAAAAAAAAAAAAACTTAAACCTCATGTCTTATTAGGCATTGTTGTTTATAACTTTTTTATTTATTATTTTCATGAAATCAATTAACAATGACCTATTATAAAGTAATTCAATTATTATTTAATTAAAAGTTTTACTATTATGATATAAGTTTTTAATCTATAATTAAACTACAATAATATATTTTAATATCCAATTAAGACCCATTTGATATAAACAAATTCAAAATGAAAAAAATATTTAAAATTTTTTGGTAAATTGAAATTTAAATGATCTATAAATTAGGGGTAGCTCTTTTTTTTTTTTTTTTTTTAGCATAGATCGCTTAAATCTATCCAAGATTTGAATTCAAAATCTTTTGATAAGAATATGAGGTTTCAATTTTAATTGTTGAGGTGATTTTTTTGGAGACAAATAATATTTACAGTTTAACATTATATTGTATTGTGCATTATATTGAAAATTCATTTTCATTTCAAATATATATTTTATCTCAAAAATTATTTATCAGTTTTATATATTTTCAAGTACAACTAAATTTTTTGTACAGGATAATCATTTTTCATAATTTTTTACTATAGAAATATTAATATCGCTCTTTATTTTTAAGCATTTTTCTGTTTTTATTCACAATAATGCTTCTAGAGATATTATTATGATTCTCTCTCTCTCTCTCTCTCTCTTTTCCTAATAACTAGGAGAAATAATTTTTATTAGTGATGATAATGAATAAATTGATCAATACTATATACTTACACATATGTATGAATACTTAATAACTATACAAATACACATTTTTATTAATAAATAGTTGTTATATATTGATGGAATCTAGATCAAACAAGATGATTTGAACTGAATTTCTGTAGTTAGGTCTTGAAGTGGATAGTCTGCAAAAATATAACACAATTTATAGGACCAGATCTTTTGCCTGGTGAAAAACCTATGACGATTAAGTCAGTAAAAATTAGCCGATTGATTATCGGAGAAGGAGATTTCCCTTCTTATACAAGATAGTTAGAGAGTTTTTTAGTGAGAGAAAAAAGATAAGAGAGATGCAGAATTCAAGTTAACTGTCTCAAGGATTCCTCCATCATTTTTGTATGCCTTGACTTATTAGGTACATGTAACAATTGAAGAAAAAAGAGAATGTCTCCTGATTGTTAAGGTTGATACATAGGTTATGAAGGTTAGGGTCTAAATCTATCTCTTGTCAAGTAGCATGCAGTTGGTGGTGTTAGGAAGCATGGTACGCCGCCTAAACACTACTTTCTTCTGACATGTGCAGACTGACATTTGTACCTTATGACATCAGCTTCAATTGTAAAGCTCGTTGAGTAAGTTTAATAATTGTGAGTAAGGGCGAAGAGCCTAGGAGATGGACGAAAATGCAACTTCTCCTTGAGCTTTGGGCATATGATCCATTGAGCTTGCTCTTTATGGGCCTTATGTTGGGTCTTAATATTTTTTTATTGAGTGAGATACTTTGTCATGGTGAGTTTAGATTGCTTTTAAGCCCATTATTTTAAAGCTATTTTTATCCCTCATATATATATATATTATTATCATTATTATTATTATTATTTAATAGTAATTATAATTATAATAAAACCAAACAAAATATAAAAATTACGTAAAAACAATGCCTAACCGGTTAAACGGTGCATTTCACCAGTTATTTTATATTAAATTAATCATATAAATAATAATCTCTACATTTATTTTTATCTGTCGTTTTTTTAAATTTTTTTTTTTAAAATATTTGTCACGAAATCAATAAGATTTTAATTTTTTTTAATAATTATATCATTATCATCTACTATATTAATACACATATTATTCATTATTTTATAATCAATAAGAATAATTTAATCATTTTATTATTGAAATTCAGACTAATTAACTATTTCTTAATTTTTTTTGTGAAAAAAAAAAAAAACCCCGACATATAAAATGAACGGAGGGCTATAAATTTAAATCTTTATTACCGTAAAAATAACTTTCGAGGTCTTCAACAAAGTCAATTCTCTCTCTCTCTGTGCTTGTAGAGCTGAAGCAAAGAAGGAATCCATTATCGCGCTTGCAATTGAAGCCATCAAATTAACTGTTTATCAATGGTAATCTCGATTTCTTCTCTTTTCTATGTATTAGCTTTTCAATGAATTTAACAGTTTTTTTTTTTTTGTTTCTAATCTCTACATTTTCATTAAATTTCGGGGTTTCTATTTGTGCCGGAAATTTAGGGTTTTCGTACTTGTTGTCTTTCATATGCTGCAATAATTTATAGTTTTATTGAGTGAATTTATATTTTCGATTTCTATTGAAGCATAAATTGATGCTCAACTTAACTTATCCATAGAATTATGATGATATTCTCGTTTTGGATTGATCAATGATAAATGCTATTTTCGTCCGGTTAATAGTTCGCTCTATCAAGCTCCTTTTGTCGGTTTGCATTTCTAGGTATATTCATAATACTGAAGCTATTTGAGTAGTGCACGCCTTGGAATTTATGCATTTGCTGAAATACAAATATTAGCATTAATTAGTCAATCTGTGATTAATTTTATGCTCTTATTTTCTAGGAATTCTGACTTGTGCTTTTCTGTTTCCCATGTAGGCTAATAGGCACACCATAATTCTGATGCAGACCTCTCAAAATAGAGCTACTAGAACATTTATGGATTATGATTCAATAAGTCAAGCTATGGATGGTATATTGTACTTATTGATTTTGTTATTATTTTGCTATTTTCATCATTGTTGTCATTGTCATCGTTCAAGTTTTTCATGAATTAGTAAAGTTGTTACTGTTGTTTGAGAGAAGTCAAGTTCCTTTCAGTTCAAATTGATAATTTCAATCATAATCTCATATGAGTGACATTATCTATGAAATTATTATTATTATTGTTATTGTCTCCATTTGTCAAAACCCCTGTTTCAATCAAAGAGCTGTAAAGCAAGGTAATTGCTTTAATGGATTATGAGTCCGTGGCCTGTTTTAGGAGTCTGTCACTCATTTTTCATGCTTTATTTCATCTGGAGCACTCTTACTTTGGAAAAAAGGATTGAGAGATCTACTATTACTGCTTAATAATACTTTTATTATCATTCATCCTGTTCTTTATCCTATCTTCCTTGGTTCATCGAGTCCCCATGTGAGGAATCTCATTCCCTTTTCTAACATTGTTTAGTTTTGGTACAGTGTATACTACATTGTGGCACAGAGAGGGTGATTTTGACACAACCTATGTGAAATTGATTGGTTCCTACTATCATTATTTGCTATTTTCTTTATACTTCTTTATTGTGTTATTGTTTTCTGTCCTGTAGATTTAATAGTTCAACTTGTCACTAATTGTCAAGATTTTTATGGCTTTCTCTCTCTGTGCATGCCCACTTGAAAAATAAGAAGCATGATTAAATAATCTACAACGAATATTTTATCAAATTATGATGGTGACGGATAAACTATCCATACTTAGAAACTCTTTTCTTTTAAGAAGCTCAATATAGCCTCTTTCGCCACTTGGTAGCACTTGAATTTAGTTTTTGATGAATGGATTGCTGTGACTGGAAGTTTATTGAGTGAAATTGAATTCACAATATTTTCACAGTATTTTCATTCTTACTCATCCATGGCTGTGCTTTACCTTTTGATATTTTCAGGTATATGTGGACTCTATGAAAGAAAGCTTAAGGAACTAAATCCAGCTATCAGAAACATAACTTATGACATTGCAGATCTCTACAATTTTATTGATGGCCTTACAGACATGAGTGCTTTAGTGTATGCCTCTGCCTCTGCCTCTCTCTCTCTGCACTGCATTCCACTTTAAAGCTAAGAATTGAACGTCTTTAGACGTCTGTAAAGATTATTTTGGTGCCACTTGGATTTAGTCATTTTAAAGAGGAAAAGAAATAGATACATGTTTTTGCATCTGTGAAGAGCTGAAGATGGTTGAAGGAGAGTATGTTTCTTCAAAGTTTCATAATGAAATATGATTTTAAAGTGTCACAATGAAGTGTCCACCAAAATTGATATATACACGTATATTTATATATATAGTTAAATAGCAATACCTTCCCAAGCTATTTTGATAACTGCCTGTGCAATTATTTACCAATACATATCCTGCTGACTGTCATGAGAGATTGCCCTTGCAAGCTTCAAATTTGAATGTGCTGTAGAATGAGATTCTTCCATTGGAAAAGATAAGGTTTGGTAATATGTCTGTTCTCTATGTCCATGAATGGGTCTACAATAGGGTATATTTTGAGATCTGAGGATAAAGAACTGAAGTTGATATTTTTGACTTTTGATGAATTGTAGCTCTATTCCTTTACCAGCAAAGTTGTTTGCTTGCATGATAATGGCCTATTAGAGTAACTGATATTTGCTGTTTATTTTTGGCTTGCAGTTATGACCATTCAATTCGGGCCTATCTACCATACGATAGACAGTGGATAAAGCAGCGAACATTTCAACACCTTAAGAAATTGGCACACTAAATGACACATGCTGATATCATAGTACTTGATTTCTACCAAGTTTTTATGTAGAATTAAATCCACCTGGAAGGGAATAGATATGAAGTGTAGATTTGGATTGTGATTTGGGTTTGGCTCTTGATCTCGATGTTGTTTAATGTGATGATTGTACCCTCTCTCTTTCCTTCTCACTTCTTTGTGCTTATATAATTTATAACGGTGGCAGTGCTCTGCTTAAATTACTTTTGAGAAGTGATTAATATTAGTTGTTTGGTCAATGCATCCATTGGCAAACATTATTATTTACGAGGCTTTACCAGGGAAATATACTGTGATGTTGCATGTATAATTGGTTTCTTGTTATTTGACACACATTTATAAGTTAAAGCGCATTATGTTGGCTACATTATAAAGAAAAGAGAGATTCTTGTGTTGCTTGTTCTGAGATGATCATCCACATCTGAGCTGTTATCTTGAGCCATTTATCAGTCTACTATAATTGCTGTTATTAGTTATTAAACATGAATTCTTGCCTGTGTTTGGAGTTATGAACGCCTAGGGGGTTTACAGAGCCTGAATAAGGCAGGTAGGGAATATTTCATTTGAGGAATATTTCAATCACCAATGACAATATGGGATAAGGATGTTTTTGGAGAGGAATAGATGATGTAACAGGTTGGATAGTGATTCTATATGTGAAATAAAACAGACTTACAGCATAAATGTTGCCAAATAATCATTAGCCATTTTCGTTCTTAGCCATAAAATAATTAATGAAATTCTTGAATTAGAGGGAAAAATAAATGCTTCAAATGGTGCCTATACTTCTTATTTTTGTATTGGGAAAGGACTATTTTAACCTCGACATTCAAATTAACTGTGTTCGAATCCCGTTGAGATCAAATTTAAAAAGGAAAGAATCCCAATTGGGATCAATTTAAAAGGAAAAAATAAAAAATAAAGAGTAAAAAACATTATTTATTTAAGGTTTAAGAGGAAATGCTAACATTCAAATCTATGTTTGTAATAAACCCTCTCTCCATATTCTCAAATCTATATATCTACATATGTAATAAATATAATTTTTTTTTTATATAATAATAATAAATTTGATCCATATATTTTCTTTATATTAATATTTAAAATTATTAAAAGATAATAATTAAATTTAATAAAAAATTAATAATTACTCATATATATTAAAATATTTTTAAAAAATATAAGTTAAATAAAAAAAATATGAGTAAAATTTTTGCGAAGTACGAGCTGGAATGGGCTTAACATAATAGAATAGATGGGTGTATATAAATACTGAATTGACTCCTCAAAGGCGCTAAGAAGTAAGAAGTAAGAAGCAAGAACAATCCTTTTGCAAAAAAAAAAAAAAAAAAAAAAAAAAAGTAAGAACAATCTAACACCCTTTACCGTGGGCTACAAATTCTTATGTGCTGTGCTTGGAGATCATATGGCTACCGTCGTATAACAATGGTTAGAGCATCCTTTCCCTCAAATTATTTGAAGTGGTGGTGACCTAGTGATAAAAATAGGTCCGCCTACATATTTGATTTATTTCTATCTTTTCATAAAACATTTTATTATTATTATTATTATGTAATATATAAATATTGACTTTCACTGTTTTGGATTCAGTTAAAAGTAACAAATTGTTGTGAATCTTTTGATATTAATATTAAAAATCATTAATTACTTTCATTATTCTGGTGGTAAAAAAAAAAGATAGTGTATCTTATGATATTTATTTAAATTAAAATATTAATATAATATTTGATGAACGATTCAAATTTAATGAATAAATGATAGGTGGTCTATACCTTATGAGATGATTCGATTAATTCAAAAATCTAATTGAATATTAATATTTTATAATATATATAATAATTTATTAATTTAAGCACAAATTAAATTTATTTAAATTTAAATTTAAATTTAATATTAATAAATAAATAAATTTATTTTTAATAACAATTAAATTTAATTGAATTGAATATTATTTATTCGAGCCAAGCTGGAATTTGAAAATAAAAACTTAATTCAACTGAATCAATTTTTTAATTGTGTAGAGTTATTCTTTACTTAACTGCTCCAAAAACCGTATTTCCCCATCCATTTTGTTTTTTTTTTTTTAAATTATTTATTGTAAGAGAAATCTCCTTTATTTATTTATAATTAATAAATAATAAAACAAGCTTCGTGAATAATCAAATTCACTCAGTTTTTCACATCGTGAGTTCGTGACTCGACTCCGAAACTTTCATTTTTGCAGCTCAACAAACCCTAGAGGTAGCTGTACTGATTCAATTCGCTCCACTCGGCTCAACTCGGTTCGTTCTCCCTTTCCCTCTCCCTCTCTTTCATTCCTTTTCTACATATCTATAGCACCTCATATGTATATATATATGCCTCTGCCCTTGGTTGCTGTTATAGCTCCATGATAAGCGAAATTCGAAACATTTGTTGATATGTTGTTTCAGCTTGTTGAATTTCTAGCTTTGCTTCAGTAGCTCGAAACCTAATCTTCCATAAATTGACATTGGCCCTTGAAATCGAATTAATTAGCTAATTACGTACAGTGTGGCACATGGTTTAGTTATTTATGTGTCGAAATCAGATGCCTATTCTTGAGGGATTCTTAATACTTAAACTAGATTTTTAAGTTTCATTTTTTTTTGGTGATGTTTGTATGAATTTTGAGTTTTATGCATTTTTCTGGAATTGTTTGGTTAGAAATCGATGCAAACATGAGTTCCTTCTCAATTACACGCAAAAAGACACCTTTCCAGAAGCATAGAGAGGAGGAAGAAGCAAAGAAAAAGGTATGTGTTTTTTAACTGCGTCTGATTTCAAAGTTGATTGAGCTTAATTTTGAAAATAACTTAATGAATTTGCTAGTCTCAATGAGTTATGGTTTTCTTCTCCCTCTATCCTTGTAGAGAGAGGATGATGAAACTGCTCGTTTGTATGCGGAGTTTGTGGAGTCATTTCAAGGGGATAATGCACCTGGGTCGAAGACTTTTGTTCGAGGTGGAATCATCAATCCCAATGACAGATTAAAGGCTGATTCTGAAGGTTAGTCTGAAGTTTATCCTCTAATTGCTTATTGATTTTAGAATTGTAGTTTCATTTTTCGTATTATGTTTTTTTCTTATTTGTTTCACACTATGGATAAATTAATAGTTTTCTATCATTACGGGATCACATTAATAAAAGTATGGGCCTTTTTTATTCGTTCGCAAATGGCAGGTGAAAAGTCCAAAGATGGGGTATCTGGTCCAAAAAAGGGAAGTAGGTAAATAAATGCTTTTGATTGATTATAAACTCAATTAACCATGTTACAATGTTGTTTCATAAGGCATCATAAAGTTAGGACAATCATATGGTGCTGATATCCTTAGATTTAGATTTTGTTTGTTAGACTTGCAAATTCAAGGAAATGAGTTTAGTTGTTTGGTTTTTGTGCTTTAAGGCATTAGTTTTGCAAGCTGGATTTTGAAACTGATTTGTTCTAAATCAGAAAGAAACTGAAAAAATAAAGATTAAGTTACTATTTAGATTTCCAATTCTTAGTTTCGTTGTGTGAGAAGTTGAAAGTAGCAAGCTATTTATGATCCTGGAACTTGGAAAATTCTCTCTTTGTAATGAGATTTTCAGTTTGCGTTGTTTTTATGCTGTGATGTGAATGAATTTTGGTCTCTTGCTACTCTCATTCAATGTTTTATGGTGTAATTCTGTTTGAGTCTTGAGAAGGTTGGTGATTTGGTAATGTCAATATTTGTAAGAAGAGGTCATGCACAGTGACTAATAGAACATCAACATTAAACTCTAGAAAAATACGAATTATCAAATTCTGAATTACTCCATGAAGTCAGTGGCCATGCTGTTTCATTTTGAATCATAACTAGCATCCTGAATTCAAATGGCAAAAAGTAGATAACTAGCTGTAATAGTTTCCATCAGTATGCTTAGAAAGTGTATTCTTAAAATTGGCATCTGTTGTTTTAAATGCTTGTAGATTGCTGAGTAATATTCTTTTATACTGAGTTTTGAAGCATCATTTTTTAATTTGTTGTTATATATTTCCATTTGCATGATAGTGCTTATATTTTCATGATATATACATGAAATATAGAATGACCTTTTTATTTTTTTTTATAGTTTGTATATGAGATATTGGAACTTATTTTTCTGGTTTTTTATTTGTTCAATTCTTCTTAATCACTATTAATCAGTAGTGCTTATTAGCTTTTCTTAAAAATGTATATGTCAACTGTAGGATGTCTTTGATTGCTTGAGCTTAAAAAACTGTGTATTAACTGTTGTGTTTTTCATTAATATTTTGAGGTTGTGTGAACTGTATTTGTATGTTATTAATGTGTCTAAATGAATTTTTAGATTTTGAAACATCACTTAAAACATGTAGTGGTTGAATTTTCTTGAATTCTTTTGAAATTGCTATTGCGCTCTAGAGTTTCTAAATACAATGACATATTGTTCGTTGTAGAATAATCTCTTGGCTAAAATTTCAAATTCAAGGGGTGCAGTATATTATGCAGTTTACCTTATTAAGGAAAACTTGTGGACTTTAGGAATGTTTATGTTTATATGTATAATCAATACATTTTATCTGAAAAAATGTAATTTCACTGTATAGTCAGAGTAATTGGTCAATTATTGTGGTGAAATGGGAAACATAATATTATAAATTAGTATCATATTACACAAATGATAACAATTAGACACTTAACGGCTAACCGCTACGCAATTTTATCGCAAAAAATTGCAAATTGAAAAATATTAAAATAAAGGGACAAGGTGCAAATATATACATAATGTTTGGCTAAAAGTGCAGATCAATACTTAATGTTTTTCGAGGTATGGATATGCCCCTAATGTTACAAAAATGGGCTAATGCGCTTCTTATCTCTGTTACCTCCATTATCTCTTTTTCTTTCCACACTTTTTCTTTTTTTTTTTTTTCAATTTTTTCTCTTTTTTGTCCTTCCTTTATCTTTGTTTTTTTTTTTTTTTTTAACTTGTATTTTACATTTACCTACAAAATATTTGTGTGTGTATATACATATAATTTGACTT
>CATKHJ010606144.1:0-11799 GCA_949750685.1 Vernicia montana
AGTTCAAGAGTGCGCAACATCGAGCAATGGTGAATAAGACAAATCATCGTACATCAATTGCTTATTTCTATGGCCCACCAAAGGATGTGAAGATATCACCATTGATGAAGATGATTGACTTTGATCATCCGATATTATATATGGCAATTTTTTTTTTTTTTCTGAAAAAAATATGGTTAGTTTGAAGTTTGACCATTTTGAGAAGGTGATGTTGGTCATACGGCAAGTGAAGCCTGAAACTTTTGGGCGTAAGTTGAAATCAAACAACCAACCTAACAATGATAATCTTTCATATAATATTTCAGATTTGAATATAATGAACTCGCAACTTCTTATCAACTTAGGTAAAGCTCGAGTTGTAAATTATTTTCTAATACTATTAACCGATGTGGAAAATGCAATATGTAAATTTTAATAATCACATAAATAACATTCTTAAGCTACACAACTCATTGCATTAATTTGAACAATTATACAAATTGTTCCTGCAATAGCTGGATTTTATAAGACAACTAATTTGTTTTGCTGCAATAAAAATAAATCAGTAATCCATTGGAAGAACAGTAGAATTTCAGTTCACTTGAAAACATTCATTTCAGGAATGATTTATATAATCATTCAAATTAAATGAATGCCAAATAAATTCACACAAAAAGTAAAACAGATTTTCTTAATATGCATTGTACAAACAACAAGGATTCACATTTTGAAAATATTAAGTGGTTGTGTTGAGTGTGTAACTAATCAAAATGTTTGAATTTGGTGAGGTATCAAATTCAAGAGGAGCAATGGCAACCATGAATACCCTATTTCCAGGCTAGCTATAGATAAAGACTCGCAGACCAATAACAATGATGTTATAAAGGAGATTACGCATCTAATTTGTTTGTTTAACATTTGTTTAGATCTAAATTTATGTTCACTGAAAATTTTTATGTACAGCTATAAACACCTTTCGTTCCCACTCCGTCCACCTGGAGCATACTTCATTTGGTAAGGTCAGGGGTCTTTCATCCCTGAAACTGACTTCCAGTCTGAAATATGAGAAAACAAGAAAAATTACTAATAAAAATAATGACATTCTTAAAAATTAACAATTTTTATGAACAAAATATAAATGTCATAATCATGCACTTAATTCTTTGCCCCAAACACAAAAAGGATACTTAACTAAGGTCAGGCAATAAACCTCTCAGAAGGCTGGGACCAGCCAGATGCAGGTAGTGCACAACAGGTATCAGTTCACAGATTGAATTTGGGGTTTAGAATTTAGGTCCAATTCATATCAGACCACAGAGTGTCAAATCATTCAGTACTACCAAGTCACTAACTAATAGAAGGTTTAGATCTGGCAATTTATGGTCCGGCACAAACAAACATTGTGTTAGGACCTCATGTAACTTAGATTAGCCATCTATTTCAGTTAGTTTCAACAAAGATGATTCATGTGAAAATACTCAAGTTGGAAACCATACCAAAATATATGATGATTAAAGAAATTCAATCACAGCATCAGCAAATAACTCTAAATGCAATCAATAGAGAGACCAGGATAAATGAATTACCAAGTCGCCATCGTGGAAGAAATCATTGTTGATGAATGGGAATTCTCTTTTCTAATATGTCATTTACATAAATAAAACAGCATGGACACCATAGAAGATCTGTAATCTGCTCTTTGCTAATTCTAGACACTGCCTGACAACATCATTAGCACTTCAAATTACCACAGGAGAAATACACAATATTGCAAGACAGACAGAGCCAGGTTGTTCATCTTCTGCAAACATGTTTTTAGAAATGAAGAAAGCATCCAGACAAAAACAGGAAAAGGGAAAGAAAAGGATGCTGAATCAAAAAATTACCTAGCTATTTACAAAATCATGGATAAAACCTAATTCGTTTCTGTGGTTAGCGCCAGTACTGAGCCCAACGATGAATGGTCTCAACCATTTGTGGGAACAATGCACTGACGCTCTCATTAATAAGGTCCTGAAAAAAGTGTATGGCAGCCTCATCATCCAAATCCAACCGAAACTTCTCTTGAAGCTGCAAGCATCAACAGAGCTTCATTCATAAGAAGAAAGATACATATGCTCCAGGCTGAATAACTAGATTACAAATGTAAAGGTACCTTAAGAATGCTCTTTTCAGGGTCAGTAGCTATGTCAGGAATATTGGAACCAGCCATCAGATGGAAAAGATTTAAAATTAGGTTACTAGATTTTCGGAGGATGTTGTATGCTTCACAACAATATGATTTGAACCTTGTATAATATTGGCTGCAGAAAGAAAAAGTAGGACGAAGTAATCAAACATCTGCTGATTTGCATCCTCAGATTTGCAGCACCACATAATGAGGTACTGAGTCACGTCAAGTCATATTTCATAGATCTACTTATCTAGAAAGCTGGACAAAAAAAGAGAAACACAAACATAATTAAAAAAATCAGAGTAAAAGAAAGAGAAGAACACCTTTCTGCACCACCCATAGCCTCAACCATTTCCTTGCAGAGCTTCATTGGTGGTGGGAAGGGCTTAGGATCTCGGCCAAGAATAAAACCAAAATCCACATGGAAAAGACGCCCATCATCCCTAAGGAGAAGGTTGTCAAGGTGCCTGCAGACCAAAAACATTGATGCCTTTAAAGTTACATTTCCATTTGAAACATTCAGCATCCTTAGGAAGTAGGAACTTAAAAAAATGCTACTGTGAAGATGAAGTTGCTACTTTTGAACATTAACAATTGAAATTCTACAAAATTATAATAGCAGAAGCAGAAAATCATAATAAAATTCTCACCATATATTGGCATGGAAATTCAGAAACCACATTTAACATCAATGATACATCACAAAAAGGCAACCTGCTTTTCATATATATATATATATATATATATATATATATATATATATATATTTTTTTTTTTTTCTGGCAGTTATAGGTAGAAATTCACTTTCCATAAGCAAGTTCAAGTGAATTTAGGAAGGATGGGGATGGCAAATCAAAATTTTCTTTGTTGTACACTGTGAGCAAGCACCAATCCTTTTTTTTTTTTTTCTCCCAATCTAAATGTTATGCAAATATGATCCATAAAGCATGTTTATACTCCTCAAAGAGGAATTGCATTTTGCATTACTGAACCATTAATAAGAAATACTGAGTTAATCAGAAATTTTCTGTAGCCCAGGAATATGAAGATTTGATTCAGTTTCTACCCAAAACCCCAAGAAAACATAATATCAAAGTTTGCAAATTTGAAGAACATCTTTCCTACAGCCTTACTATGAAATGAAAAACAAAGGTTAAGGTGCTTATCTAAGTGGCAAGATACATATCTAAACATTAATGTACAAGATTAAATGATTTACCTGTCTCCAATGCCCAGTATGTATGTGATGACAGAGTAGCCAGCACAGCTTTTTATAAATGTTTCAAGACAGGTGGCTGTAATACCAAATGGACCATGGTCATCAAGATGAAACTTCTGCAAATAGCTTATGATGCTGCGATGCTCAGAGAGAATCTGGATTTCAGACACATCTTAGTAACATATTGCAATTTTTTTTTTTTTTTTTTTTTTTTTTTTTGTGAATACATAATGCAAAATTAAACATGTTGCAAATCAATTTCTTAAATACATGCATGGCCATTATTCTGACAAATAATCCACATTGGGAAACATGGGTAATGAACACTTAGGAAAATAATGTAAGAGCCTTCGATTGTCAAGAAGCAAAAGGAAAGGAATAAAATCAATAACTGATGGGTCTGTTTCCAAAGCATCGACAGTTTCATATCCACTGTGATAATAGATCAGAGCAATGTGCTTTACTGGCCAATGAAGCAGTCATTTGAAAGACAAGATGCTAAAGTTAAAAGTTGCAATCCAACAAATATACTTTATGCAGAAGTTTGCTGCACTGACATTCCTATAACTAACCTTCGAAAAATGCATGTAACATACCAACAATGCTTTGCCTTCATAGCTTCTAGAAAAATGGAATATGAAGCAAGATGATTTCTTCAAAGCCAATTTGAGCATGATTATTAAGGCATGAAAAGGGATGAAAAACTATTAACAGAACAGCCAGCATACATGTCGATCAATTTTACTATGCTATAACTCCGCCATATATAGTGATTCATTGTTTGCACATTTAAGGATGATGATTCTCAACTCAATTACTTTTTTGGAAAAAGAAAAAGTAATTGCATGCAGTGAATGCACTCTCCCATGAAAAAAGCTCCTTTTAGAGGATAAAATACCTGTGCCAATGATCGTGATGGTATGAATTCGAGCATGCCTTCATCTTGTCCGGTAGCAAGCACTTTATATGGAGTCAAGTACAGATCAAGGTTTTCCAACTTAAGCAGTCGATCCATTAGAGAAACCATTTGAACAATCTACAAGAATATTTATGTAAGTATATCACTAATACCAAGGCCCCAATAAACTATTCCTCCCAGGCACACATGGGTTCATAGGGGTGTGTATATGTGTGCGTGTAAGAGATAGAGAGAGAGCAGGCAAAAAGACCAATTTTAGAGGCCTGGTTAAGATTTCTTAGCTAGTGCTAAGGATTTACCAATTGGTCTTGCCGAATATCATCACCCTTCTTAAATATGACTTTGCAAGTTCCACCACTTTGAGTCCGGAAAGTCAGACGCAATGGATGTAGTGCACTCTTAAATATTGAGGACTCTGAAGGTACAATCCCAGAGATGAGGACACCAGGAGCAAGTGGTGATCGTATTGGCTGGAAATGTAAAAGAGCAACGCATTACTTGAACACAATAAATAAACTTTTAGCAGCCATCTGGAATTCACAACTAGTCAAATGAAACTTCAAGAAGGCTATAGAAGTTTATTAGCACTGTGATCAAGAAAAAAGTAACTTCCAATTCAACACATACCTCTTCAAAATAGGTAAGTTCACTGAGAAGACCAGAGAGAAGTTGTCTAAGCTTTTCAATTTTCTTCTGAGTATTGCCTCGCACATTTCTTACATCTCTCGTTATAGAGCACAATTGAGCTGTCAATTCTGTCTGACGCACCAAACTCTGCCACAACTTGAATCCATCTTCTTCTCCATTTGCACCACCCGGCAACTGTGATGAACCAGATATAATTATTGAACAAACAGAAAGAAATAGACACCCAAATATATAATCATCCTAAAATTCATAGTTCAATTGCTTAATATGCCAGAATTATAATAGGCTAGCACCATTTTACAACTCAATCACCTTCATCCCAATAGATGCATGTTCCATGCAGCCAAAATAGTATTTTTGGAATTTCAGAAGGAACTGCAGGTTCAACTATTACCTGCTATACATGCTATGTTTTGAATACCAACCTTCACACAGTTTCTATAATTGACAGAAAATGTTATTCTGTTACTTCTATTTTTTTTTCTTCCTAGAGGGGAATATGAGAATAATATAATTAGCATATTTAGTCATTGTCATAATCTTTGAGGAAAAAATGCCATATTTTATCATTCTCAGGAGATGTCACAGTAAAAGTAAATTTCAATCCTAAAAATTTTCTTATTAGCTGCACCTGATAAAACTTAAATTGAAAAGAAACTGGCAATAATTTACCCTGTACCACAAAATCAGATGCACTGATGTTTTGGAAAAAAAATTGCAGAAATGATTAATGAACATCTTAAGAGCTCACACCTTCATCATATTCTCTTCCAGGATCTCATACGTACAATAAAAACGTTTGGCATATGCAGGATCATAAAGTTCCACAGCAACAAACCAACGAAGAAAGCTAGCCAACTCAATGTTGTTTAACGCTGTCAAAGACAAATAAAAATCTCAGATATGGCAAACAAACTAACTGCATTATATGTATAATTACATACACATGCATACACATAACCAATTGCAAGCAAGCACACACAAATACACAATATATATCCATCTCAAAAAGAAACACATCATATAAGCATACAGCGTTGGACAAGGAATTGAGATAGGCGAGATTTATCGGAGCGCTCAAACCGCAGAGCTTGCACCAGTTGAAGTAAGTAACATTGCAGCTCTTCATCATCAGCTCTTTCAAGAACACTGACAGCATATGCACGAACCTGTTAAGCAGAATTCCAATCAGCCATTATTCAGTCAGGAGTCAGGTGTACATTTACAAAATATCTATCATGTTACATATACTTGTAATAAAATTATGTCACAATAATTGAATCACACTTTTGAGATCTAAAGAAATAGACATTCACAACTTTCTTTTCCAGGAAAATATGTGCCTACCAGGCTTTTATGCACTAAAATGAAGAGTGAAGTGCAATTTTTTTAATGTTCTTTTTAAAATACTTTGGATCATTTTGAATGTTTTAAAGGCCATATCCAATTATGGTGCCCCCAGTATGAAGTCCCAGTAAGGAAAAATTTGAGACAGTTCTAAAGATCATCCCAAAATAAATTTCTTCAAGACACCCGGTCCAAGACCATCTACAAGGACAAGATCACTAACAAAAACTCTATGAACATGGTAGGGAAGAAAATGGCAAAGGAATCAACCCAATCTTATGCACGTCTACCTCTTCACTTTCAAAAACAGGTGACAGAAGCTCCAACGCATCAGAGACATCAATCATTTCCCACCTACCCATCATTTCAAGTGCCTGTTTTGCTTCCTGCAAATGCATCAATCAGGATAACAATCTTCAGAAATTATCTATATCTTGTTTGCTAACAAAATGATCTTTTTCACTAAGTTAGAAAGATGATAATATGATCAACTAATCTAAACCTACTACAAGAACCGATAGCTAACAAAAATTCTTGAATGTTTTCAACCTGCATGATTTCATGAAGTCAGTATTTAAAATTTTAAACATGATAAAATGGAAAGAGAAAAGGAATTTAACAAACAAAAAGAGACAAAAGCAATGTTTCAACCAGTTGGCTAGTACATTAAATCTCAAGAAATAACAATATAAAGGGAAAATAAAATAATGCTGACCTGGACATCACTCCATTCAACACATCGTAGAAACTTTGTAAGAGCCCTCTTCTCTGACATCAAAGAGAATCGGAATTTCCAGAGGAGCTGTCTCTCATCTCCATTCAAAGTTCTCGTTGGTGGGTATTTGAGAATTCTTTGTATTGACCTTATAAACAACAAATAGGTAAAATAAAAAACATCCAATCAGGAAAATCAGCAACCAAAAGAATTAGCGAAAGCATTATTGAAGAAAAAATATAGAACAAATGACCAAATCAATCAATGATAACACCTCAAGATGGAGAGGACATTTAAAAGTTCTCAGCTATGTCAAAGTTAAACAATGATTCAGTTAAATGAATCCACATCCAACAATACCTAATGAAGAACCAAATTAGGGAACACAGACCCTTTCAAGTTTCAACGTGCAAGTGAGATACTTAGTATATGCAAAAAAGAGAAACTGACCATACAAGTATAATAAACTTCAAATGATTCTTACCAGAGTTTACAAACAATTATTTGCATCATTAAGGCAGAATTTTTTAAGCTTACTTTCGTTCATTGTTGCTGGGCTTGAGATCCCTGTCAATAATACCACGGGTTAGACTCCTTGCCAACTTCAGTTGCTTATGCTCAGAGGGATTTATCTTTCCCAGTTCTGGGTCCCAAACAATAACAAGTTCATTTGTTGAAGCTATAGGAGATGGTAATAAGAAATTTGCTCCTGATTCCTACATGTTAATTAAAGAAAAAAGGGTTACAACCACGTCCAAATTCCTACCAGCATACAAAGATTAGGCATTGATCAACGATATGAGTGGCAATATTGCGCATGACACAAGGACTTGACCTGAACAGAATGCAAAGTTAGAGGCTTCAGGTTTGCTTTAATCATGTTTGTGTTGACATGACTGACATGATTACCAATTTGTGTCACCAGCTAACTCGAAATTGACACACGTGACACAATTAATTAGCTATAATAACAAAATAACATTTATAACTCTTTACAAATACATATTTAGTTATTATTTTATGCAATTTTTTAAAAAATATAAAGGACAAAACTGTCAATTTTAGAGAAATGGAAAAAAGAAACTAAATATATAATTAAGCTTACTATTCATGTTAGGAGGGTTGTGGCACAACCGTTGTGCCATGTCAACTGGGTTTTGATGAGGTAACATGTTAAGCAGATCATGCATGCCGTGCTATTCACTAATTACTGGGTCCTATTTGTGGTTGGGCTTCTAACACAAATAATTATCACGTTGCATTAATCTCGATCCAAATTCTATAATACCCAAGTCTTGACATGAAATAAATATAACACAGTAACCTGACTGCCATTGCAAACAATGAATCCAAAGCTAGTGGAACTAGATGGAAAGAACATCAGAATTTGACTTCTGAAGTAACATAGCATATTCTAGCCACAATCACCAACATGTCTTAGAAACAACATTTCATCCTTTGACAGAGAGTGACAGAGTCATATTATCAAGAATAAGGCTGTGCTTTTGTATTTATTCAATTTCCACAGCTTTTAAAATACAAGTAACAGAACTATCAAATGTCATTTGAAATAACAAAATAATGAATAAAATTGACACTGATAAGAGCCATTTTAACTGCCGGAAATTTATTGTTAATAAAAATTAAAAATCCACAAAAACAGAACTGAAATTTCTACAATCTTTAAACATTAGTGTGGCCCTAGAGCATATTCAAACCAAGAAAGTTGGCCAAAAAAATTAATCTGATGACTGTAGATGGGCAGTACCTGAAAAACAACTCGATGTTCAAAGCTGCAGAAATCAACAACCAAGTATAAGTGAGAGTTTCCATTTCTGCAGCTCTCACGTTCCTTGATTTTCTCCATAGCTTTGAATGTGAGACGATCAAGCCAATCAATGCACTGAATCTGTCCCCTTTCATATTTATTCACAAGCTTTTCTATGCGCTCCAACTCCCCACGCTCATGCCTGGGGACCTATTACCACAATATGCAGGGTAAAAAATATGGCAAAAATTATCTCAGATCTGCATTAAAAGAATAGCTAAAATCAGTAACCTTTCCAGGAGTAGTTGTTGGAAATGATCCATCAGCTTCTTTTCCCAGCCAAAGCCTAAGCTTTTGCTTTCCTGTTTTGAGTTGCATCTTACTGTTGAAAAGAAGAATAGTAGCTCCACCAATCAATCCCTCATCTTTACCACGTGAAACATCCCAAACCTAAATTTCCAAGCAGATTGACAGTCAATAAGAGCAAAAATCCTATGTGAGAAAAGTGGAAAAATGACTAGACATTTACACTGCAAAGGAAATGTCTTCTGTGAACACCAAATAAAATTTCCCAATTGCAAATCAACTGAAGGGTGAGAACTGAGCAGAACAACAGAAGTTCAATGGACTATTGGTTAACAATATAAACAAAGTATGTTTAATTTCAATCAATGATAAAGAAGGCAGTTGCATATACACTCCATTAATAGCTAAACAAGGTATGGCAATGATATGTAAGACAGAATTAGTAGGAACACCAGTTGCAAATTGTATGCCAAACTCATGAAATACAAGGACAAGGAAAATCAGATTAACTTTCAATAAGGAATACTTCCTCACACAATAATGTAATAATGCTAATTAGTCGATCCAGCATATTAAATTCCAACAAATTTTATTCTAGCCACCAAAAACCCTAACTAATATAAAAATAATGTCTGTTAGGATACCATTTGGCTCGAAGAGAAACATAAAACAACCAATTTCTTTAGTTCCATGAACAGTATGAATTTCCTCTTAGAAAAGACATTGTGGATGTATAGGGCCAGCCATAAAGATATCAATGTTACTACCCTGGACTCATTAAAAAATCATGAATGACATATAAGGTATTTTTTCCTTAAGGGAAAATCTTGAATCATGACTGCATTATCTTAAGCAAAGTTATAGACACAGTGTGTGCTCAAACAAAGCTTAAGCATAGATGCACGAACTTCAAAAGGTAGGTCTTGGAAAAGTCGAATGAAGCCATATTCCACATATATTCACAAATATTTCCTTTTAGGTGGTTTATATTTGGAAGCACTTCAGTCAATCTAACATATAAAATAAAAAAAAATTAAAATGCAATCCAAATACAATTGTTTTTACCTCAGCCCATTCCTATCAAGATAGACACTAAATTGGTTGAAGGATCATGGAGAAATTTTTTTTTTCCAAATTTAGAAATTAAAAAAAAAATCCCAATTGAACTTCCAAAAAGTACTGAAACCTCTGCAACTCTAGATGCACTACAAACAAAGGATTCTCAACCCACTACATTCTACACAATCTCACACTTGCATATCACAGATATTACTTCGAAATATACAAAAAGCAAACAAAAGAAAATAGCAAACTCACTGTTACAGCAAGCTGCGAGTGCGCAGTTAAGTCACGATATTTAGCACTGAGTGTAATAAGCTCATTCCAGCAATACGATGGTCCAGTAGACTCCAGCCTAGTAAATTGAAACCAAATTTCAAAACTCCAAAAGAAAGGTTAAAAAAAAGAGGCAATTAATTTAACATTTACCTGGTTCTCATAGGATGGCCAAATGGAGCGCCATCAATGTATAGAGCACAGTCCACATAGAGCTCGGCTCTTCTCTCCTCTGTTGTGGAATCGATTCCTGCAAGATAATCAATGTGAAATAAAGAGAAATTCACTCAATTAAGCGAAAGGATTTCATTATAGCTTTAGACTAAAACCGGAAATCAGACCTGAATTGGGAGATTTGGTACAAGGCAATGATCCTTCTAATCTCTCGACGCGAAAGGTCACAGGGAGATTGATATCGCAGGACAAGAAGAATCGAAACTCGTTTCCACTCATGCTTTTTCGAGTTTTGTTCTCTCTAATCAATCAATTGTTTTTCATGATTTGATCAGAGAAATTTGAAAGGGGATTTTCAATGGAAGTTTGAGTGCTGAGTGGGAAAAACAGACTTGTTTAGCTCGCTTTAGAAGAAACATGCGATCTAAACTGAAATTGTGGTAAGACAAAAAGGAGAACAAAGATGATTGGGTTGGATATTCCAACGGCATATCGTCGCCTTTGCATTTAAAACGTCTTGTCGTTTATCTTGATGCATGTTCAGATGATAATAATTGTTTTATGATTTAATTATAAATTTGTTTAAATGATAATAATTGAAAGTAAATTAAGTTACATTATTTTTATATTTTTATTTAATATTTAAATTATCATAATATTTTGTTTAAATCAACATAATATAATAACAATAACATATGAAATTTGAGAAAATTAACAAACAATCTCAAATGTGTGCAACTAAAATTTCTTTAATTTTTTATATTTTAATTATTTTTAAGAAAGATAAAAATAACAAAAAGTTTTATTTGATAAAGATAGCAAAGACATTATAATGAAATTTGCTTTTATCTATAGGGAAAAGAAGAATTGCTTTGCGTTTAACATGGATGATGATGATGATGAAGTCATCTTGAATATTGGTGTTGTTTGATTGGATGATCAGTTGTCCAGTTTTGTTGTTTTACATTATTCTTTAAAATTGATAGGCTAATTTTTTTTTCTGCTATTATTCAATTATTGTAAATACTTAACTCTTTAATGAATCTATACTCTATTAATTTTGTCTGAATCTCTTTAATGAATCTACTCTATTAATTTTGTCTAATTCAGTTGTTTAATTGTGCTTAAAATCTGATGCATAGTTTAATGAATCTACTCTTTAATGAATTCCTGTTAGTGCAAACTCATGAAGCCTTTTTTTTTTTTTTTTTTTTTT
>CATKHJ010606193.1:0-28417 GCA_949750685.1 Vernicia montana
ATAGAGAGAGAGAGAGAGAGAGAGAGAGAGAGAGAGAGAGAGAGAGAGAGAGAGAGAGAGAGAGAGAGAGAGAGAGAGAGATTGGAAAATATATTTTTTATTTGATAATAATTTGAATTTTATCAGACCAAAATAAGTTGGCCTGTGCCTACTTAAATTTTCCAATCATAGATTTTAATTTTTTTAGTCCAAATTTTTTTTTTAATATCCACACACACACACACACACAAAAACCCAGTAAAAAATCGAACCGGATCAGAATCGAACCGGCTTGGCCTCCGGTTCCCAATTTTTTTGGTCGGACCAGCCGGTCCGGTCTGGTTCTAACAACATTGGTAATAGGTGAAGGTGGAAAGAGAGAGATTTGGATCTAATCATAACCAAAATGACTAGCACTAATCATTTGGATGATTAGCCCTTTATTACTTATATGGTTTTTGATTATTTTATAATTTTTAAATGTGAGATTATTTTTTGTAGTTTGTAGTTTTCTAACACTCCCCTCAAGTGTAATTGGGATTTGACTTTGACGTACAGTTGTCACTTGAAATTGAAATCCTCCCCTTGAAATGTAGGCCGAATTTTTCGGAATTGAAATCCATATTTTTCAGAATTGAAATCTTCTCCCTGAAACGCAGCTCGGATTTACCGAATGCTTTAATACCATGTGATAATTTAATTTTTTTTTAATTGAATTGAGAAGGTAGGAGGTGAAGGTGGGAGGAGAGAGATTTGAATCCAACTATAATTAAAATGATTAGCACTAGTTACTTGGATGATTGACCCTTTAACACTTATATGATTTTTGATTATTTTATAATTTTTAAATATGAGACTATTTTTTTAGTTTTAACAAAGTACATGAAAATAGAATTATATCGCTATTTGCAATAATAATGGTCCGCAAAATTTTAAAATTCAATTTTTTCTTGGTAAATTTTATAAATTGGTTAAAAAAATATATGTAATGATCCTTATAAATATAAAATTTTTAAAATTTTTATTTGGTCTACCAATAATTAAAGTTTAGTTTTGCTCTTTATATGTGCCTGACTTGAACAATAAAGTCAAATTCTAATATCCTTGAATGCTAAAAAAAAAAAAAAAAAAATTTGAATAATTTTCCCTCTTGAGAATGCCACTTGGAAATTTGCCACAACGCCACGTTTTCTTTTACTTCAATGTGATTTATGCACGTAAGTACTGTGCCGATAATGGCATACGTGTGGACCTTCCTTTTTTTTTTTTTTTAAATGTATTTTTTATCTTTTATTTTCTTTAATCATTTCAATTGGGACCTTTTGTGGTTGAATGTAATGTGATTTGCATTATTTGGCCAAAAAAAAAAAAAAAAAGTAATGTGATTTGCATTATAGAGTTTGGTCTTCAATTAGCGGTTGAGTGTGGTACCTATAATTTGATTTTAAATGTTGGATTATTTATTTCTTTATTATTTAAAGTGTTTTTTCTTTTTTCTTTTTAGTTAGTGGCATAATAATTACATATCAAAATCATTATAATTCAATTATAATTTGTAAGGTTGATCAAATATGTAAAATGTGATTACTTTTCAAGTTTAAATTTTTTGTTAAATATTATTGTTCTAGGGTTGCATAGATAATATCTAATTATTAATTAAATTGAGAAGGAGAGATACAGCCCTATATGCAAATAATGTATGGCGAGTCTTTTCATACCCATTAAGCTTAATTATCAAGCTTTGGGTTACGAATAGTGTACTGTTGAACTTCATTGTCTTTTTTTTTTTTGACAGAAAAAACCAGATTCATAAATCAACAAGAATCCAAATACAATAGAACAGACTTATCCAAATTGATTAAGACATTCGTAATAAATAAATTGATTTGAGTGTTCGGCAGCTCATGCACTAGGCATGGTCACGATTCATGAATCAACGATTCATGAATCAACGATTCAGATTTAAGAAGGGGATATAATTGGGACCTGAACCATAGCTTACGGTTTGATCTCAATTCTTGAACTGGATGGTTCTGGTTAGGTTTCGGTCTGGTTCCGGGCCAAAATATATTTTTTTTGATACAAAATATATTTTTTAATTTAATTAAATTATATGTGAAAAATTATAATACAAATTAAATTAAGTGTTATTTTATATTGGTATTGTATTAATAAGAATAAATTATACAATTTTTTACATCAAATAAACAATGAAATATTAAAATATTATAAAAAAATAGAACCAGTTCAAATTCGATTTTGGTTCGGTTCTTAGATGGTTTCAGGCCAGTTTTGATTCCGGTTTAATAATTATGTAGACCGGGACCGAACCCTTCTCTAGTAGGGCCGGTCTCGGTTCGTAACCGATTAGCAATGCTTCGGTCCGGATCAATTTTTAACAGGGCCGATTTCAATTCGATTTTAATTCGAACCGGACCGGTGGCCATGTACCATTCCTAATTTGGAATGTTTGGAATGCTTTTTTAAAAGGTTAATTGTTTAAAATAAATAAAATTAATTATATCTTCAATTCATTTCTTATAAAATGCACTCTTAAAAATATCTTTAATTGCATTAAATTAATTAATCAAGTGAAAATTTCAATATATATATATTCACTTCAAAATTTTTACATATTAATATATAAAATTCGAAAATTATAATTTATTTACAAATTAATTCTATTACATGCATGGTAATTAAACATTAAACATTATGTAAAAAGAAGCTAAAAAAATAGTTGAAAGACTATCAAAGTTGATTGGAGCCAACTTTATCCTTTTGTTTTAGTAAAAGAAAGAAAAATGTCTTCTTTGAGAAAACTTTCTGCCCCTTGTTTTCGAAGAATAGAAATGGAAATTATTGTCTAGTGGGAGAACAACACTCATTGTCGGTAACAGAGCCAATTTTTTTTTTTTTTTTTTTTTTAAGGGAAGTCAAATTTTTATATATTTAGGAAAAAATTTTACCTTAATATTTAATAATTTTACACTAAATTTTTTTTAGCATTTTAAAGGTCATTGCTCATTGTTATAAACCGAGAGCAGGGATGACGGCAAGGGACAAAAAAAAAAAAAACTATAATATATATAGGCGTATTTTTAAAATTAAAAAATTAAATTAATCCCTTCAAAAAATTTTTAATTTACTCAAAATTTGATGATGTGATAAATTTGGCAGCTTTGTTTATTTTTATTGGTCTTTAAATTGAATAATTAAGTGTAATCATAACAATTTTTTTTTTAATTTAATTCAAAATTTAACCTATAATCTAAAAATAAATTATTTTTCTTCTCTTTATATTTTTATAAATAAATTTTTATTTTAAATATTAAATAAAAAATTATAAATACTTAACGAATTATAGGACTGAGGGTATGTTGGAATAATAGCTGTAGCAATGGTCACAAGTCACAACAAAACAACACATGGACAATGACGATGGTCTCTTATCCTGTCTAATATTGCAACTTGCATGCATATAATGCTTTTTGATTCTCTTGTTTACCTTTGTCCTTGTCAATGGGATTTTTTTTTTTTTTTTTTTTTTTTTTTGCCTTGAGACACTTGTCAATGGGATGGGGCGCTCAGTCCTTGAACTCTTAATAACTCTAGCTACTCATTATAATCCACTGGATGTAAAAAAAATTCATAGTTTAAGTTGTACTATTTTAAAATATGAAAATTTATTAATTTATATTTATAATTTATTTATTTTAAACTAATTGTAAATAATTATTTTAAATAATTTAGTTCAAATATAAAATCAGTTGCCATATCATAAGAAAAAAATATTATGAAATGAAGTTTTTCAAAGCAACTATTATTGCACGTCTAAACTAACTAGTGATATTTTGAGTTTCTTAAACCAGTTGATCTAACTATTTGAGATCCTTCAAATATATATATATATATATATATATATATATATATATATATATCAACTGATCTTAAAAATTTAAATTAAACACCCATTAAATATTAGCAAATCTTAAATTTTAACTGTTGATAGCTGAATTTTGAAGTAGTACTAGTTCGTAAACTTGCACTTCATGGGATTTATCATTAAAAAAAAATATTTTCAATTAATTTTCATATTATATAAAAATTGAGAATATATAAATATATATTATTCTAAATAAAAGATATATAAATTATTATTATTATTATTTCTAAATTGGATTCCTTGATAATATTTTTACTTTTATATATTAATATAAAAATTTAGATTACCAATCATAACATTTAATGTAAAAAGAGAGAGAGAGAGAGAGAGTTATATGAGAATATAATAATGAAAAACAATTAAAAATGTATTAAAAGTATTATTCTATTCTATTTATTGTCTTCATTTAATTTGTTGAAATAAAGTTATATGAAGAAATAAATAATTTTAAAAAAATAGATAATTTTAAAAAAAAAAAAAAAAAAGTATAATAGTGAGCATAGAGATGCTCCAACTTTAATGTATACTAAATGATTGGCCGCGCTTAATATATTTAAGTATTTTTTAAAAAATTATATGCAATAAATAATCATTTTAATTTAGTGATTCTTTGAAATTTGAGAGAGATTTGTTACATATTTAAAAAATGAATAAAATCTCTAGAAAATTTGACATTAGTGTTTCATTAGATCAATTAAATTTGAAGTTACTAAAATATTGACATATTTTAAACTCTCTATTTCAACTGCTTGGTAAGAACCTAATTACAGATCATACTAATACTCAATATCAATAATGCATATGTATATATAAAAATGAAAAAATCTAAAGGCACACGCAATCATATAAAATATAAATAAAACATTAGCCTTCAATTATTAAAAATTTAAAATACAATAAGGACCGTATTTCTAATAATAATTAAACTACAAAATTGAAAGAAAAAAAAATTGTAGCTAAAATATCAATTCGTGGTGTGACATTTCCATTCCCCATAATAACTAATTAAGATTATAAGGATCAAATAAATTAAAATTTTAAATTTTATTGGACAAAATATCTCTTCTTTATTAGAAAGTATTTTCTCAAACTTAGCAAAATGCAATTTTAACAAATAACAACAATTGAAATAGTAAAAGTCTCACATCAACATTTTAACAAATATTTGCAATGCATCATTCAAGTTCAACATAAATGAGAATAGGAGAAAAAAAAAAAAAAAAGAATCAATAAGCAAAATTAAAATTTGTCTGACTTCAATTCCATGATGATCAAAGACAATGATGGATTACAAGTCTATAGTACAACTCTATAAGGTATGTTGCAAAACATGCAAGGCAATGACTGTATTGATTCAAATTAGTACACTGAAAATCAGAAAAATAGTACATTGCAAAACAAATTAAAACTATAGAAAGAAAAATAAAGGAGAAATATAGCAGATGAGAGGGTTATGTAATCTCACCATATATTTTCAAGCTCATTCTCCCAAGTTTCATCACATATAATGTTTTAACCAAAATCCAAACTTCAAATATTTGGACAAGTTGTCAGTCAAGTTGGCTGAGGCATTGAGCTTGAAAGAGGCTCTAAGCTGGGTCAAGAATACAACAATGCATCAAGTGGAAATAGAAGTGGATGCTTTGAATGTGGTACAAGCAGTGAATTCAACAGAGATTTAGACTTAAAATTTTTTTGCTTAATTATTTCTGGTTGTAAGGCTCTTATTACAGAGATTTATAATTGTAAAATCTCTCGTATTGTAAGGTCAACGAACCAAATTGCTCACTTTCTAGCTATAATATCTGTTTTTTGATATGATTTCTATGAGTGGGTGGCTGTACCCCCTCCCATTATCATTGATAATTTGAATTTTGATCAATAATACTCCTCATTTTAGCTTCAGACAAAAAAAAAAAAAAAAAAAACAAAAACAAAAAAACAAAATCCAAACTTCAAATATTTGGACAATCAAATATGTAGCCAATTATATATTCATGTAAAATCCAATCTATGCTTTTGATAAGCCATTATTAATGTAACTGATAATGTAGTTTATTATCAAATTAACTTTAATGTTACTAAAAAAAAGAGAAACTAAATGGCTGGATTTACATTTGCATGCAAATGATAAGTAAGGGAAAAAGCAAATTAAGTGGGAAGCTAATTAAAAGTTTGGGATTTGAGAGGTGAAGGGGCCGAGTTAAGGGGAGAGAGAGAGAGTCAAGAGAGGGAGTATGAATTAAATTATAACATATGTTTGGTTCAATTATTCATAATTTTTAACATTAATTTTAATTCTAGATTTAGTTAATTTTGGGCTTAGTTATAGAATTGTTAATTGTAAACCTTGTTTGGTACAAACATTTTAATCTATAATATAAGCTAGACAATTGAGAAATAAAGTAAAAAATAAAGCTATTTTAGATATGAAAATTTCATAAATTATTGGATTAGTAATCGTATTAGAAATGACTTGTTAAAGACATTAGAGGTCAGGTTTTATATAAGATTGATTTTATGGGTTAGCTAAACCGTTGGGGTTATTAAGTCTAATCGGTATTATATGTATCAAATACAGTATTATTTACTAATACTATAGATTAGTTAAACAGTTCCATGAATCAAATGGGTTGTAAGTATATAATGAATTAAATTGTAGATTTAGAGAAATTAAAGATAAGAATGAATTTATTTATTTTTTTAATTAGTGGATTAACCACATGCAAGATAAAAACATTTAAATCTTGTAAAGCCTATCCCCTTGTCTAAGATCTTATTATATCAGTTTCAAACTTCATATATATATATATATATATATATATATATATATATATATATATATATATATATATATTCCATTATTATGGAAAGTGGGTAAATATCCAAATATGTATGGGTAGCCTCGGACACGGTTTTAAATCGTGTCGGCGGTTTCAGTTTAATATTTCATAAATCATAATTGGATCATAGATAAATGGTTCGATTTTGATTCCGCTTCATACAGTTTTAATTATGATTTCAAACTGAATCTAAACCAGTTTATTAATTTTTTTTTTTTTTTTACAAAAATTACTCCTTAAAATTCAAATACAAAGCTTTTGGATAACTGCTTGAATCGAAATCGGACCGACAATTCCAGTTAAGGTTCAAGGTAAGGAGGAATGAAACTGGACTGGTCTTCCTTAAGGGTTGGAATCGGACCGAAACAATAATTACGGTTCCGGTTCCAAACTGGCCCGTGGCTAGGGCTATTATGGGTTTCTTGATTGTGAATGGGCTTGGGCTTCTTTTTATTTTAGAAAGGGTAGTGCTGGACATAACAACTAGGCCCATATTTGTGCACCCAACTAAGGCCCAAATTTTCAGAGCAAAAGAGAATGGCTTAATACTCAGGCAGGGCTAACCCCTAACATGCGCCAGTGAGCTAACTGGTACTCTCAAATTTTAATTGCTTGCAATATCAAACTAAAAAACGTAGAAGTTATTAGAACAGAAGGTTTAAAGATCGATCCAAACCCTCCAAAACCCTAAATTCTGTTGTTATTAAAGATCTATCAGTCTCTTCAATTTCCAAAATGTTCAAGAAGTAAGTTCTCTCTCTACTCAATCTTGGCTTGTGATTTTCGATTTTTGTGTTGCTATAGTATAGAAATGGAATTTAACTATTTAGTATTTATTAGGTTTTCATATGAAGATGTATCATCTCAGAACCAAGTGAAGGCATCTGTGCAGCGAAAAGTTCGACAGAGTATTGCAGATGAGGTTTGGATTTTTCTACTCTCATTTCTTCTTCCTTTTAAGAGGGTACGCATTTTTATTGATTCAAAATTTTCACTTCTAGTGCAGTACCCAGGACTTGAACCTGTTATGGATGATTTGCTTCCTAAGAAGTCCCCTTTAATTGTTGCTAAATGGTCTGTTTAACTCTTAATTACTGTGTTATAGATTTGTCATTATTATTATTATTTTAATATTTAATGTTTTTGGTTACAGTCAAAATCATCTGAATCTGGTGATGGTGAACAATGTCCCCTTGTTTTTCAATATCCGTGATGGGCCTTACATGCCTACCCTACGACTTCTCCATCAATGTAAAGTGTATCTTTACCAAAATAATATATATATATATATATATATATGTCATATCTTGTTATTTTATTACTTCTGCAGTTGTTATTCTGTTGTGAGATAATGCTTGTTACTGGGAAGGATGGATTTAAACTTTATCTCATGTATTTGAGATGACAATTCCAGGTGAATGATAAGGAGAAAGTTGTATCCAGTTTCCTATAATGCATGGTTCTTTCTCATATTATGTTCTGGGGATTGGACAAAGAACATTGGGTCATAAACAATACCATGTAAAATAAGGATTATTGATTCTTGGTAGTTATAGTGATGTGTGCTTTCTCAATTAGGCTTCCATGCATTCCTTTTACATTTTCTATTTTGCTTCTACCTCTAAACATGGGTTCCATCTTATGCTGGCACCTACCAGATTTACTTGAAGCCTTACATGTCAATAGGAAGTGGGTACTGGGAACTTCTCTTCATGTATCAGTTATTATTTTCTAATGAACAATGTAGGAGAATGAACTTATGGCAGTGTATTATTCTTGAAGTTATACGTTTCTTGAACTTAAGGTGGTGTAGCAGAATGAACTCTGCCATTGACCTCTGGACTGTGGGTTTATAGGACTCGTTAAGATACAAAAGCACCTGTAGATTCAATGCCGTGTACTTTCATTCTATTATTATTTTATGTAAACAACTCCCGAATGTTGTTCTTTTGTTGGTAATTATGCTCTTCTGAAAATTTTGTTTCTGGCTTTGCAGATCCAAACATAATGAAAAAGTTGCAAGTGGACAGAGGTGCAATAAAATTTGTCCTTGCCGGTGCAAACATAATGTGTCCTGGTCTTACATCTCCAGGTGGTGCTTTGGATGAGGAAGTGGAAGCAGAAACTCCTGTGGTATGAACTGCATCTTTTAAGGATGTTTCATTTTCCAGTTTTTATATACAGCCTAAGAAGTTTAGCTGTTCTCTCTCTTTTTGCTAACTATCAATATTTGTGTATTTCTGAATTCTGACTTTTATTACTCTCAGGCCATAATGGCTGAAGGAAAGCAACATGCTCTGGCGATTGGCTTTACAAAAATGTCTGCAAAGGACATGTAAGTTATTTTCTAACTTTGAATCATGATATTTTCAATTAGTAGGGCACAGAACTTTTGGATGGACTTAATAGTGGAAAAGTTGTTTTTCCTCTTATCCCAGAAGAATGATGAAACAATACATGATCATGACATAATTGTGAAGCAAAGACCTATGATATATGAATAGAGGGGGATCACAGTCTTTCCAGTCACTCTGCATCTCATATGCTATTGCTTGCCATTCAGTTTTGAAGTACTATTACCTAATATATTTCCTGTTATCACAAGACCCTTAAGAGCCATTTCACAGGAATAGTTCTCTAATGCCCACTAAACCTTAACTATCTGAGTGTTACGCATGAGTTGTCATTAAAATCCAACTAGTGACCATGCTGATTGTGTATGAATAATTGTAATACAAAATGATTCACTATTGTATAGTTGGCTTCATTTTTATGATGTGAACATTAGGAGAGCAACTCTTGAACATCGTGGTCTTTATACGTATTAAGGTTCTTGTTGCTGATGTTTGCATAATAAAACAAAGGTAGAAGAGACAAGCAGTGATAAGTTCATTAATTTTTGTTTTATTTTCCTTTATGTTGTGATTGGTGCACATAATTAAGTTGAATATTTGTCTGGTTTACAGAAAGGCAATCAACAAGGGAATTGGGGTTGACAACATGCATTATCTCAATGATGGTCTTTGGAAGGTAGGCCATTGTCAAATCTCTGACTCCTAGTTTATTTAAATGAGGTTACCATTTAATGTTATTCAATTTAATAGTGTAAAATATCTTTGGCAGTTGCCACTAAAATAGACATTCTTGTATGGAGCATTTCATCCTTCCAAATTTAATTCTTTAAGTTTTAATGACTTAGTCACCTGCCATGAGAAAGAACTTTAAACTCCATTATCCTATAGTACTTGTGCTTGGTAATAGAAGGAATGTGGAGTAACTTTGTGTATGTTTTGCAGATGGAGCGTCTAGATTAAGGATTTGCCTAGAGCAGCTGCAGGACCATCTACATACAAGACAGAATTTGCTTCATTTGCATCATCTTTGCGCTGCAGCTGTCCTGTCCTGTCTTCTAGATGTTACAAAAAGGAGTTATGTAAATTTTTCTCCGGTTGTTGTTACCTTATATTTGCCCTGTAAACATTACAGATATTGTTTTTTTAACCTTAAAAGATCTATCCTTCAATCACATTATGATGCATCTTCTTGTAATTCATTTAACTTCCCTTTTAGTGGGTGTTCTGCAAATATTGAAAGCTGAAATGCCCTATGGTTGTCCAATTAACTTGTCATGTGATTGGTTTACATTGATGAAGTGATTAAATTTGATTTAATATCAGTTGAAGTAACATTGTTTGAAGTACTGATTATATGTGTTGTGCATAATAGAGTCAGCTTCCTCCTGCTAAAGCGAAGAGGCAGATGGACATGTTTTTGGCAGGTGATGCAAAACAGATGGTAACATGTAAATCCCAGGTCTAAGCATGGATTTTATACAATTAATGCTTGCTTTCTTAAAGAAGTTTCCAATATGCAAGGGTATGGCTTATGTTTGCTATATAATTCTATTTGAATCTGAGCATAAAAATTCGACGGTGAAAGGTGATATATATCACGAAAGTTTTGCTAATTAGCATAGTTGTTAAATCAGAGAGATAGGCCATAGAAAATTTTTGGTGTAAGATAATTAGATAATGAGTCTACGACCAGGTTGTCAAAATTCTACATAGTGGTTAATCGGAGAGAAAATGAAAAGCCCATTAATTGAGGCTTAGTGGGCCTCCAATGGACCTAAAATTAAGACCCATGCTTTGGTGGCACGACTCAGGAGGCAGAGGATGAAACTCTTTACCCGACACAGGCCCAAAATTAATTCTGCGGTGGAAGATGAATCTCCATGAAGTTCAATAGACCTCAATACACACAAAATCCACCTATAAAAGCTACTCAAAACCCTAGACTCATCTTTGTTCCCGTCTCAAACTCCCCACCAGCAGAGCAGCAGAAGAAGCGGCGTACTGCATCGGAGGTCCAATACCCTAAAGAACCAATGGTCTCCTCCTCCTTCTTCATCGTTTTCTTCTTGTTCTCGCTGCTTATCTATGTACTGTATCTCTTTCCCCTTTCCTAATTAGACGTGAATTTTGTTTTTCATTTCTTAGGGGATCGATCTGAAAGCAGGAGGTAAGCGCAAGAAGACCAAACGCACAGCCCCCAAATCTGATGATATCTACCTTAAGCTCCTTGTCAAGGTACGCATTTTTGTTGATATATATGTGAATAGTAATGTATTTATCGGTTGGTTGATTGATTGATTTAACGGTTGTTTATTAGCTTTATCGGTTTTTGGTGAGGAGAACTGGTAGCAAGTTCAATGCGGTGATATTGAAGAGGCTGTTCATGAGCAAGGTCAACAAGCCTCCTCTATCTCTCTCTAGACTTATCAGCTTCATGAAGGGAAAGGTTAGCTATTTTTTCTTTATGTAATATAATTTATGCTTGTATATTTTGGTTTTAGATCTGATCGTTGTTTATATTTGAGGTGTGTGTAGGAGGGTAAGATTGCAGTGGTTGTGGGCACAGTGACTGATGATATTAGGGTTTATGAGGTTCCAGCATTGAAAGTTACCGCCTTGAGGTTTACAGAGACCGCAAGAGCCAGGATTGAAAAGGCTGGAGGCGAGTGCTTGACATTTGACCAGCTTGCTTTGAGAGCTCCTTTGGGACAGAACACGGTATATACGTAACTTTTGTGATCTTTGAGGTGTTGTATTTAGTTTTGTGGTTTTGGTATTTTTCATATATTAGCATTGCCATTTAAAATCTATTGTTGCTTTAGATGTTTCCTTGAAAACATTTATACTTTTGAAGTGTGTTTGAACTTTGAAGTAAAATGAGTAATTGGCGTGTTTCTGGTGGTTAACATGGATGGGAGACTATTGAGGAATAGTGATGAGCCTACAGACCTGTAATGATTTGCGGTAATGATCGCAACTCTTTATGAACATCTAAGGGACTGAGTTCTGTAATAGTGCTCCCATTCTCCATTTTCTTGTTTTGCGAATTTGGTAATGTGACAGTTCATTTTTTTTTCTCAGTTTTATGGTCATTATTGGATCATATCCTAAATATGAACTAATTTTAGAAAGTTATCTTTGTTGTTGTTTGCCATCTCTGAATCCTCTTGAACTTGTTAATGGTTCCATGAATATTTGTCTTGTTGGCTGATTTTGTTTGAAGGTGGGTGATTCAGGTTGGCAATAAATGTACAAGCCCTTTAAAATTTTAAGAATTTAGGTTATTGAGCATGTTGTGATGTTCCTTGTTTTGTTGCTTGATTAAAAAAAATGAGAGTTTATTTTGTATTTCTCTGACATGACATTGGATTTGTTCTGTGTTAAATGATATTTGTCTGCCTGCTTCTTTTATTTCCCCTTTACTGACTTACACTGATAAGCACTGATACAGGATGTTATGTTTGCAATTCTTGTCATGTATAACTTGTGTATTTGTACTGAATGATTTCGTTTACCATTTTCAGTTTTATTGTGTTTCTAGTAGCTTATGAATGCAATATTATTTATACAGGTTCTTTTAAGAGGTTCAAAGAATGCTCGTGAAGCTGTGAAACACTTTGGCCCAGCTCCTGGTGTGCCACACAGCCATACCAAACCATATGTTCGATCAAAGGGAAGGAAGTTTGAGAGAGCCAGAGGAAGGAGGAACAGCAGGGGATTTAGGGTTTGAGTTTTTAGTTCTAAATTGTGAGCCAGTTATTTTATTTCTGACTATTGTGTCCCAAATTTTGTTATACTTTAGGTTCCTGTGGAGCTTGTTTATGTTGTTTCCCTTTGGGTTATCAATTATCAGTATGAATTGTTTTATGCTTGAGAGTCATACTATGATGAATGCATAATGCTTAATTAGTTATTGAGTACTGTTTTTTTGTAAGTTTTTAAAATTTGACTTTTGTTTAAATGATACGTTGTTTGCCGATTTAACTCCCTACAAATAACGGTTCAAATATGCTGAAAATGAACTTTTTTTGTTAAACCAAAATTTTAGCATGGAGAAGTTTGTTTCAACTCTGAAACAAAAATTTTGATCGAGTGCTTGGAGAATTCTTTAGTAACAAAAATTTCAGATAGTATTTGTTATCCAAATGATTAGAGGTCTCTTGTTAGTCAGGTGGATTCTTAAATGGATTCAGAAAATTCCAGTTGTCCGATTTTGTTTCTGTTGTACCCCTCGCCTTTAGTTTAATTTTCGAAGCAGAGGATTAGATCGAGTGATAATAAAGATAAAGAAAAGCACCGTTGGAGTCGTTTTTCTAAGGCAAGCCAAATTTCTCACAGATGGTAATACATAAAATCCATAATCTAATATAGTACTGGACCTACTGGTCCATAGCAAAACATAGATTCAGCAACATAGTGGATAATTATGAAGGGCAATGTGATCAATATTTGCTGATGAAGTCGTAAATAAGAGTGTTGATCTCTTTGGGTCTTTCCTGGTTGATGAAGTGACCAACTCCTTCCATCACAACAACATCCTCTAGTAATGGCACATAATAACTGAATACACTGCTGTGTATATAATCCTTCACTCCTGGTGTTGTGTACACCATGTCCTCATCCCCAACTACAAATTTCACTGGCACTTTCACTGCTACCCCTGTCCATTGGGCTGTGAGCTCCCAGTTCCTGCATTAACCATTTATTCCAATTAATTATCAACTTAAAAGAAAAAATCAATGGATTTCAAGTGAAACATACAAATCCAAAGCTCTATAGTAGTTTAACGCTCCAGTGAAGCCACTGTGGTTGAATTTGGTTACATAGTAATTAAGGTCTGCCTCCGTGAGCCAAGAGGGCAAGGCAACTGGATTTTCTGGACTTACTCCAAATGCATTTTCTTTAGGCAGGCAAAGAGGACCTGCTTTCCGATCTGTAAAAATTTTCTTCAGAACCTCTGCAGTGCCAGCACGTTTTATTTCACCTTCAATTTCCCCTGGTTTCTGCCAGATTAATGGTTAACTGTTGCATTAATTGAAATTTTCTATATAAAAAACATACCAAATGCATTAAAGATCTCAAGAACAAAAACGGTTACAACATAAATGCAGCTTTAAAGATGATTTAACTTCAAAATTTCTGATTAGAAAATGAAAATAAAAATAAAAATTAAAGGACTGCCCCCAAATTTATAAACATAAAAAGTCTAATTCTTGATTAAGTGCTAAAAAAAATAGAACCTGAAATCTGCAAATGTAGTAGTCATCTCCGAAGAGAAGTCGCATGCTGTCTAGAGGCTTAATATTGGGATGTCTAGGCCTGAAAGGAACACTAAGGCAAACAAAAGCCTTAACTCTATCAGGCATAAACAAGCACAAATACCATCCAATAATGGCACCCCAATCATGTCCTACAACAAACACTTGCTCTGCCCCAAGATTATCAATCAAAGCTATAAGGTCACCAACAATGTGGTGACAAGTATAGCTACTGCTTAAAGCTGGAGCTTCACTTTCCCCATACCCTCTAAGATCTGGAGCAACAGCATGAAATCCAAGTGAGCTTAATGCAAGAATTTGATGGCGCCAAGTGTACCAGAGTTCTGGAAATCCATGGAGAAATAGTATTGTTGGGCCTTCCCCTTTCTCTGCTATGTGCATGTTTATTCCATTAACATTCACCATTCTGTGTTTTATGCCCTCCATTTCTCTGTTTTTTTTTTTTTTTTTGCGAGCTTTCTGCTTTGTGGGATAGCTTTGCCCTTTGTCTATATGGTAATAGGAAAACTTGGATGAGTAAATGTTAGTAAATGAGAGAGTGACTTTGTATCAGTACTTTAATGTCACCTGGGAAAAAATTGATTATGTTTACCTTTTCAAGATGTATAGTTGGGTCATTTCAGAGTAAGGCTATTGATATTATTAATGCAAATGGCCAGTGGAAGAATCATCATTTTTAAATTTCATTTGGAGGTTTGTTTTTGCTCATTTAAGTCGGTTAGGAAAGGCACTAGAAATTACCAAGTTATGACAAGATCAATTCCTGTGTAATTTCCTTTCTTTTGGTCTATTAATCCTAACTCTTTCATTTTTAATAAAATTTATAATCAATGAGAGTAGCAAGGGAAATTTAAATTTCATTTCTTCACCTAACAAAGGGCAAAGAACAGAGTTGCATTTGAAGATTGTAGCAGGGTAATGAATCAAAGATCAATTATCTGTATCTACTAGTCAAGACCTTAATTTAAGAATTGTGCAAAAATAGCGTGTAAGCATTTCCAATTGAATGGTTAAACTTTTATCTCGTGAACAAATGTCAAGCCTATAAATAATTTCTTCAACTACTTTAACCAAAAATAGAAAGCAAAGTCACTCATTTGTATGAATATAAATATAAGAAGAAAATGAAATAAAAAAAGGCCAAGAGAATAATTTTTCACTTGTAATCACACATAATACAAGAAACAAAAGATTAAAAAAACATCATGTTGTGTTGTAAAATCTTCTTTTTAATCTTATTTCTTGCAAATTTTATTTCTCTTAGTCATCAAGCCTCAGAAATAGTAACCCAATCATGTGAAAAAACTTCACATAAGGATTTATGCTTATCAGCTCTAGGATCAGCCCCAGAAAGTGATGTAAAAGATTTGCAAGGCTTGACAAAATTTGCATTAAAAATGACATCATTAAATGGAGGTGAAATACACAAGCTCACTGAAGAATTATTCAATTCAAATTCAGATGAATTTGTGAAACAATGTCTAACAGATTGCTCTGAAATCTATCAAGATGCAATTGATCAACTTGAAGATTCTATGGTTGCAGTTGATGCTAAAGCTTACAATGATGTTAATACATGGGTTGCTGCTGCCATGACTGATTCACAATCTTGTGAGGATGGTTTTAAGGAAAAACAAGAAATTAAATCACCAATGACGGATGTTAATACAAAGTTTAGCCAACTTTGCAGTATTGTCTTAACATTTTCTAATCTCTTGGCAAAAAATTAGACTCTTATGCAAACTCATCTGTATCTTTTTATGCATTATTTATTATAAGATGAGATTAGCAATAAGTCACCTAATATGTAATTATTAGGTAATGGAAATGAATCTATATTGGCATTTATGATTACTTCTTTTACTATTTCTTTTATTAATTAGACTTTGACAATGTTGGGTACTTATAATTACTCCACTAAAATAACTTTTAATATTATCAACCCACAACTTATTAGATGAAAATAAATTAAATTTTTATACTACTTTTACACCTCTATGTTTGAATTCATTTTTTAAAATTCAATTCAAATAATATGCAAAAGGAGAATATTATTATTATTATTTTTTTATATAAACTTGCAGAGATGCACCTAGTTGAGAAATAATTAAAGTTATTTATAATAAGACTGAATTGTATTTTTATTTTCCAGTGATTAATCACATCATCAAAATTAATTAAATCCCTATAAAATAAATAGTTCATATTAAAACCAGACCTTAAATAATGAAGGTCTTGAGATTCATCAAACTAAGCTTTGTTTATATAGGCATCAAATGATATACTACCACAACGACCAAAACAGAATAAGCTTTATTTTAACATAGGTGATTTTAATTAGTGAATTAAAAAATTTATATTTAAATTATAATTACAATATAAGCGGCATGTGAAAGACAGAGCTCTTATTTTGAGAGATTGTAAGCTTTTATTAAGCAAAATCTGTAATGCACATGTAGTGTTTGTGAAAAGGTCTGCGAACAATGTAGCTCATAGTTTGGCACGAGCTGCAGGTTCTATGTCTGGCCCTAATGAGTGCATTCTGTCTCCACCAAATTTCATTTCTGATGTATTAGCTTTTGATTATTCTTCTTAATAAAGTATTATTATTTAAAAAAAAAAAAAGAGTAAAATTTTTCATTTTTTGTATTAACTTATTTTTCAATTATTTTGATTAATTTATTAATCATTTACACTTTTAAGATAAGTGTGGCGAATAGTATAAAACAACCTTATAATATAATTAAGTTAATTCACCTACTGATTCTTTCCTTTTAAGTTAATTCACATGTTGATTCGTTCTTTTCCTCCTTATCTTCATTTCATTTCTTTAACTAGTTACCCAAAAATAGAAAACAGTTCAAAACACCTTAAAATATCATATTATATATATATATATATATATATATATATCTATACAAGTGAAATAAAATTCAAAAAAACATTATTATGTCTTCTAAAATCTTTTTCTGTGTCTTATTTCTTGCCATAATTTCTTCCAGCCATCAAGCCTCAAAATTAATAACTCAATCATGTGAAAAAACCTTATATAAGAACTTATGCATATCAGCTTTAGGATCAACCCCAGCAAAAGATCTAAAAAGCCTAACAAAATTTGCACTAAATATGGCATCATCAAATGGAGCTGAAATACTAAAGCTCACCTCAGAATTGCTCAACAAAGGTTCAGATGAATTTGTGAAACAACAATTGATAGATTGCACTAAAATCTACCAGGGTGCCATTGATCAAATTAAGAAATCAGTGGGTGCCGTCGATGCTAAAAATTACAATGATGTTAATATATGGGTTAGTGCTGCTCAAACTGATTCAGAATCATGTGAGGAAGGTTTCAAGGAAAAACCAGGAATTACATCTCCATTGACTGCTGTCAATACAAAGTTTAGCCAACTTTGCAGTATTATCTTAACATTTTCTAATCTCTTGGTAAAAAATTAGACTTTTATGGTAAATCATCTAAATATTATTGTAAGATGAATTTTACTTACAAGTCATCAAATTAATGGAAATGAATGTATATTTCATTTGATATTTGTGATTATATATATAAATTGAAATATATCCATCTTCATTTCAAAATATTTAGTTATTATTAAGAAATTGTTTTACTTCTTTTACACTAAAAAAATTTGAACTATTCTTTCTAAAATTTTCTGCTTTTTAATGATGAATCGCATCAATAATTACAACAAAATCAAATCCTTTTTTCAACCTCTTATCAAATAAAAAAAAATAATTGTTGTATTCTACAACTCTCCCAATATATCAAATTTAGTGTTAAAATTCCAAAAAAACAGATTAGCAATAAAGAACTTAATTTGTTCATACATTTTGAGTGCTTAAACTGAAACATTTGTGTTCGTGTTGCTGGTTCAGTATTAAAAACAAATAATAAGAAAAACAAATGTGATCCAATAACATTGGAGCTCATCTCCATGAAGAAATAAGGAAGAGAAGGCTCAAGCAGAAAGGATTCTTTGTTATACGCACAGATAAAATCCTGGAAACTATCACGTTTACAAGTTTCCAAGAAGAACTATGTGCGACATTTTATCAGGAAATCTATATAATAACTACAGCCTTTTTGATTCCTGAATCGCGAGAGGAGGCGCCGGAGAAGTTTTCCGCCTGCAAAAACCCTAATTCTAAGCTTTTTGCGTTCAACAGCCGATTATATAGACAGAGTTGGGTGGCCCAAATGACGATAGTGCCCTTATCTCTTTTTTCAGGTTTTTTTTTTTTTTTTTTTATTTTTTTTTTTATTTTAAAAATGATTTGTCGCTTTCTCTTTGTTATACTTCCATGAGTGAATTTGATTAAGAGACTTAAAAATTTTTACGGATTTAAAAAGTTCGGAGATATTCAATAATAACTTTTAAAAACTCTATAAAAAAAGAGATATTCAATAATAATTTTTAAAAACTTTAAAAAAATCTATAAAAATCAGGGGGTATTCAATTACAACTTTTATAAAGTCTATAAAAGTTAACTGGTATTCAAAAAGTCATTAACTTTTATAAATAATAGACTTTTGTATACTTTCATTGACTTTTTATGTATTGTATGAATAAAAAATCTCCACAATTTTCTTTTACTTATTCTTAAGATTTCAGCCGATTTTTTTTTGAAATCACATACAAAAAATAAAATAAAATATTTCACAACTTTCAAAAAAGAAAAAAAAAACTAACACACAACGTATAAACCTATAGTTGATATGAATATATTAACGGGTGAGTGCCTAAATACAATTAATTATTAATAGAATATAAGCATAATTTTTAAAAAAGTTTAAAATATTCTCTTTTTTTTTCCTTCTTTTAAATATAATATATAATTTATATACATAAAAAATTATATAGAATTATCATATAAATTTTAAATTAATTATTTAATTGACTAATTATATGCAGTGTGTTTGTTTTTTTTATCATTATTAATATGGTTTTATTTTTTTATAATTGCAATAAAAAGTTTGTTTCATTGCAAACCTCACATCTTGATTTTTATTATTTGAATTTTTTAATGTCAATAATATTTTATGTAACATTAAGAAGTTAAATAACATAAAAATAAGAATTATTATAATGTGATATATAATCACATATTCAGATAATGTAATAAAGTAATAAATTTTCTAGTATCTATAGTTTTAAGTCATATTCAATGGGTGAATATTTGGAATGGTCATTCTGATCAGATTTTGTCTATTTTGCAAAGTGACAAATTAGATTACGCTGATCAATGAAAGTTTCTATGCATATAAGAAATTATTGGCAGCTGAGTGTTCTTATATTTTTTTATGGTATTCCCCTTTCTTTGTAACTAAAAAAAACAATCTTATTAATTAGTTATTTAACAAATATTAAAAATTAATGATAGTCTATTAATATCTATCAATGTCTATAAAAGTTTTTAAAGTAAAGTTTTTAAAAGTCATTCATAATTTTATAAACTCCACATAAGTCATTAAAAATTTACGAATTCTGCAAAAGCCATTCACTTAAAAAAGTTTATAAAAGTTTTAATTGAATACACCCTCCTTAAATTTGAATGTTTTTGTTTTTTTATAAAAATTGCCTGTAAGTAAATAAATGACAAATCAAACAGTGAAAAATAAGAAAATTATTTCTTAAGAAATGATTATATTTTTTAGCTAATCAATCTTAATGCTTAAATAGGATTATCCTAAAATTGTGTGATCTGATTGATATTCTCATTCTCTTTAAGAGTATAAAAGTGAAAGATTTCAAGTTAATTTGATAAGAAATGTTAAAGAAAATGATTATCGTATTGTGTAACTTAGGTTCCGGTTAAGGTTGAGTTTCATAAAAGCAAAAAAATTATATTATTTTTATTTTTATTTTTCAAAAACAAGTAAATTGATGTTTTTCTCATAAATATGTTTGAAAAAACACTTTATAAAAAATAATAAAAATTAATCAATTAAATTAAAAAAATTTTAAAAGCATTTTTTTAACTCCTAACAGCAATCTCAAATGCATTTTTAGTGTATTTATATTGAGTGTTCTCTTCCCTAGTGTATATATATATATATATATATATATATATATATATATATATATAAAGTAGGATTACACTTGTACTTGTTAATCAAAACTTTGTAAAACTATGAAAATTTTAACCTGTCCTCGCTCAATTTTAATATTTGAACAAACTCATTCACACTCCCTACTAAAGATTTAGAAAATTTAGACAGCAGCAACTCATTGTAGTTCAAATAGATGCCATTATCTACTAATCACAACAAGTTTTCAAACCCACATGGTTGATCAGAATTTCGTATAAAAGGCTATCTGCGTATGCATTCAGAGGCTACCACAAGTTAAATAATCCAAGTCATGAAATTCATCAAAGAAAGTAATGTTTACATGGGCACCAAATCGATACAACACACCAACCAAAAGCCCACAAGTCTCACTAATTTTCAAATCACAACAGCTCAAGACTCTAATTTAACAATGTTTGCACTTTCATGGTAGATGGGATGATAACCTTGTAATAAGAATCTTCTAGATAAACTTGGTCTCTCCATAACAAACATTTGGACCTTCAGCTGACAAGTACTAGATGATTATCTTCATTCATCAGTTTATCTTAGGGACTTGTCTCATGGCTTCCCTAAATCAATCAAAACTAGCATTCAAAAATTTCAGCAGTTCATTCCTTTTACTTTCCGCCTCCTTATCCTCCTTTGATTTCTCGAGTTTCAGTAAGATCTGCAAAGTCAAAAATTTCATACTGAAGAATTGCTGGTCACAAGTACCTTTAACATCTGTCAAGGAAATTCTAAGAGTAACATGCTACATAAATATATTAACCTCACCTTTTTTCCAGAAACTGCACTGCGGCGCACACCACCATCCCTGTCACGCCCTAAAAACTGAAAATCAAATAATAAAGGTTATTGAAAGGTAAAAATACTCAGGTAGAAAAGAGCAGAAAATCATTCATGGAATATATATACCTTGGAAAGCTGTACAGGGCTGCTACTTCTTTCATCCAGCTGCTTCTATATACAGCTCCCATTGCGAGAAAAACCCGAGCCAGAAATAAAATCCAGGCAAGTCAATCAAGCAACCACCCAGCCATCATGTCACAGACCCCAGCTCCAATTTTCAAAGAGCCAACCATAAAATAGGCAGAATGTATTATAAGTACCTCAGATATTAATATATCATATATCAAACCAAGATGAGAAAATGCATAACATTGATTACTTTTAAAATACAAGTATTCAATAGTTGAGAGGACATTAAATGAAGACACATGGTCTAAAGCCCATTATAAGTACAGAAAAAAGACATTAGAAGATACATAGAAGGACTACCAGAGTTATTTTAATCTAACAATCATGAGAAAATAAGGCTATACAAAGAATAGTGACCTACCTCTTTAACTTTGTGCTTCTGACGTTTATGGCGATGACCCTTACTTTGTTCCTTTTCCTTGCTCTAGAGAACAAATGATTGATGGTATGAAACTAATAAACAAGTAAAGAATGCAAAAAAGAGAAGTTCTTTCTCGAGTATTATAAACCACCTTTTTTGGTTTGTCATTTTTCTTGTGCCTCTTTGAATGATTAGATGTTTCATGCTCACTGTCTGATGAACTTTCGCCTCTACAGTAACTCAACAATGGATACTTGAAGTTAGGAAAGAAAAAAAAAATTTACCAATTTCAAATTAGATACAGTGGGGGCAAAACAACCTTAATAACACTTGAAGCTTATAACAATTTTTTGCACATCAATGACACTTTCTGCTATTAACCCTCTCTCTATCCCACATTCAATTGCAATAATATGAACCCATGTCAGTAAAATACATAATATGCACATAAAACTGAACTCTATCAAATATTTCAATGACAATTTATTCAAGTTTGTAATTTTCTTCATTCCATGTTTGCTTTTTTTCTTCCAAATTAGAATATTTAGATCAAAGATTGATATTCGTAAAATACAGTTACAGGAACAGACACAATTGCACAAATTCTATGGATGAAATAAATGAAATTAAAATTAATCAGAGCAAACAAAATTAAATTAACAATAATATTCAGCTTTACAAAAATCCCAAAAAATCTCAAACAAATTAAAAAATAAAAATCTAATTGATAAATACAAATGAGAAAGGGTTTTCAAGGAGGAACCTGGAGGAGTAAGAATCAGCAGAGGAATCGTAAGAATCTGGGGAGTGGTGACGATGTTTACGGCGTCGTTTGGAGTGGGACTTGTTAATCTTCTTCCGGATCTTAAGAGACTCTTTATTCGTGCCTCTGTCTCGGCGATTACGGTGACGGCGACGGTGACGAGAGGAGGATGAGTCCGACAACGACGAGGAGGAATCGGACGTGTGGGAGGAGATAGAAGACGATGAGACGGCCATTAATCGGAGGTGTGAACAAGGGTTTTGGTTAAGATTTGTGAGATTTGAGAGCAGCCAAATATCTTTTATCATCTACACGACCTTTTTGTTCTAAATCCGTGTTTTTTTTTACAATAAAAAAAAAATAAAAGTTCGATTAATAATAATATAATATATACTTTTGTCCTAAATATATATATATTCATAAAAATTATAGAAAATCCAAGACATGTTAATAAAATTTTCAAAATAAATGCTGAAAAAATTCCAAACAATGTTAATTTTTTTTAGTTAAAATGTTGTAAAGCATAAGAAATTAACATAAATTTGTTTAAAAAAAGAAATTAACATAAATTGAAAAAATAAATAAATTGCAGAATAAAGCCTTTTTGTTTGGGGATAGAAAATGAAATTATTTTTTTATAGATTGCCTGAATTTGAATATATAACAAAATAAAAGTGACTAAATTACTTAATTTATGATTTTAAAAAAAATTACTTAATTTATAATAAAATAATATTCCTTTTTTTTTTTTTTTTTTTTTCTCAATACATAAGATATATTTTAATTTTAGAATTTCAAGTTTGAACCATCAATCTCCTCTACTATTAGTATAAGAAACTTTACCATTAAATAACTCAATTATAATTTTTTCTCTAAAATATTTTTATATATCAATTTCAATGAAATTAGCATACATTATAAATATAAATTATACGTGGTCTATAAAATGTCATTTTTTTTTTTTTAGTATTAGAAAATGAAAACTGATTTTCAAATTATAAGAGATGTATCAATACATCTCTGACCGAATTAGATCTTTAATGTTGTGAGGCTAAAATATATATATATATATATATATATATATATATATATATGTGAAAATGAATCTATAAAAATAAAAAAATAAAGAATGAAAATGAAAATAAAATCATAAAAAATAAGAACAAATGGATGGTAAATTTGGTAAATTTGGTAAAATTGAAAATTAAATATTAATATTTAAGCGTTAAATAATATAAGTGATGAGCTTTTAAATTATAAAAACATTTAAAATTTAATTATTTGTTATATTTAATGTAAATTTTAAGTTAAAATTGTTGATTAATTATTTTAAATAAATTTTAATTTAACTGAAATTTTAATTTAAATGTAAAATACCAATTAATAGAAAATAAAAAGTATAATAATAAATAGAATACATAATAGGAGTAATCCAATCTATTGATATATATTTACATTATAGAACATATGCTTCTAGCCACTATTTCATCTTTGAACGAGGGTTTCTTGTTCCATCTTTTTCAAGTGATAATCTAAATTGAATTAATATTCTTTAAATTTTTGTATACTATAATGTTATCAAATATAATATGATAAGATATAACAAAATAAAAATTCAACAAACCTATAAACTAAAAAAATAAAAAATAAAAAAATCATTCCATTACATTTCACATCTACTATAGAATTAAGATCATGTTTTGATTAGAGCTCACTGGGAATTATAATAATACACTTTGTTGATGTAATTATAATTTAGAAACAAGTAGGAATTTTATATTTATCAAGAAATTAATAAAGGGTACTCTGTATTACATAATAGATGATTCTATAATGAACAGAACTGTGGAAAAATGCTGTTCACTGACAATCAAATTAAGAATTAATTCAGCAATTTAAAAAAAAAAAAACAGAAAAACATGATCTTATGGGTTTTTCTGTATTGCAATAATGGAAATTAAAAAATCTAGAGTCATCAACCAGCATTACAACAACACACACAGAGAGACACAAACTAAAAGAAAAAGAAAAAAAAAATTTAGAAGTTAATAAGAAGAATAAATTTGTCCTTCAAGTTCAAGGTCTCATCAAGTAGGGTGCATAGGGCACTCCGGTAGGTTTGATCCAGGTATCGCCGCGGAGGAATCTTCCTGGTGTAAAATCTAGGGCGTGTTGGCGATTAATTGTCTTAATTCCATTCCATTTCACACGAGCTTTTTTATCAGAACCAGGGCCATAGTTATTAAATTCAGTATACCAACAAGTTTTGAGTCCAAAATTACCAAACCAAGGTAACCATCCTTCAGGTTCAATGATATCATCAATGTAAGATTCCATTATGATTGTTCTTGAAAATTCCTTCCATGGTCTTCCTAAATATGACTTGAACTGTTTCTTTACTGGAGCCATTTCAGGATGTGCTGTGAATGTTCCATTTTGGATTATAATTGCTGACGGTTGTCGCCTTTGTTTCCTGCCTTGAGCTGTCACAATGCATTGCTGGTTTTCTAAAGGCTTACGGATTAAGAATTTGCAATTCTGGAATACAACAGGGGCATCACCGAACACGAAATCAATTGTGCCAGAAATGGAACAATCGCGATAGAATTGACGCTTGGCGTGTGTGTAAAGTGTGTCTTGATATCCGTCCATTGCACAATTGTAGAACACAGCAAAATCAGCAGAAACTCTCAATGCAACTGCCTGATGTTTAATGGCTCCTGCACTGTTTTCAAATCCAATATTCCTACATATAAAGTTGTCTCCGAGAACAACTGCATCAATATTCAATTTGTCAGTATGAGACAGGCAGTCGATTACTAGCATTATAATTTATATATAGCATACTATATTTGACAGTATCAGGCAAATAGTAAAATTAATTAATTAGTCGATTACTAGCAGTATATACTAACTAGGAAAATTAATTAATTAGCTACAATCATAAGAAATGTTATAGCATATTACCAACTGTTGCAGTATGGTAAGTGTTGATTCCATCAATGAAGTTTTTATTCCCGGTGATCCGAGTCTTTTCAGGTCCATCCCCCATCATCATCACATTATCCATGGTCTTATTGATCTCAATATACTCTTGATAAACTCCCTGCTTGATATACACCACAAAGGTGCCGTTAGTCAGCTTGTTGGGGATACGATTCAGGGCTTCACGGATAGTTTTGACATCCCCACTTCCATCTTTAGCCACAGTAACATTAGGCTTAATTTTTGAAACAGGAGCAGCAAGAAGTCTACGAGTTCCTGCACCGACCCAAGCAGGGAATTTCGCAGATACATCATCGTGCCCCATAATATTTTCATCCTGAAGAAGGCGACGATTAAGGCCTGGAATTTGAAGGTCAGCAAGAACAGAAGATAGTCCATCAATAATATCAAGACCATTACTACTCATTTCCATTGCAGTCTTTAATGCCTTCTTCATTTTTTCTCCAGCGTCAGAAGTCGTATTTTCGAACCCATCAATGCAAGTTTCTTCATAAGTAATGGCAGCACTAAGCCATGTTCTTAAATCTGCCATTAGTTCATCCAAAAGACTAATATCAAAGTCAGCAACTTTCTCAAAAGAATGCTGAAGTTCACTAATAGACATGTTCATGAGTTCTTTACAACTGCGAAGAGCTTCGCGGGTTCTTGGATCCTTTTCGAGTTCTTGCAAAGTAACTGATTTCTTTGCAGCTTGATTAATTTGCTTCTGAGCAATCTTGAAAGCAATCTTGATAAGTTCTTTAGGATCTGTCGTGTTCCCAGCCGATTTTTCGAGGCTTTTTTCACATGTTTTTTTATAATTTGCAGGTTGGCAAATGGTTTTTATAGCTTTCATGGAGGCAGATATCTGACTGGTGCTCTTGTGGCTTGAGCCACTAATTTCTTCACTTTCACCATTTGGGTTAGCGCCAACGCCAATTGTAACAGCAACAACCATAGCTACCAGAAGAATAGAAGAGATGCCAATAATGGCTACTCTCTTGTTGTTTGAATCGTCTGCCATTTTTCTTTCTTTTTTTTTCTTTTTTTTTTATAGGTATCAAATCAAAAGGAGGGAAAAAGAAAAAAATGGGGGATTAAAACTAAATTAATCACTTCCCCTTAATTTTCCCTCTATAGCGCTCTTTTTGTTAAATATTTTTTTTAGAAAAAAAAAATTCTCCCTAGAACGCATAAAGCAGTGCGGTTCAAGGGAGAGAAATATCTGAAGAGCCCGATTGGCCTCCTACTTGAATTTATGAAACACCTCCCTGGAGTTGTGGAGGTTAAGACAAGAACAGTATACTTGTTATATAAAGGGTATTGTTCTATTTTTAGTTTATTTTCTGTTAGAAAATATGAGGCTTAGAGTAAGAAATGGTAAAAGAACTTTTCTTGGCCAGTGTTGATTATTTTTCACTTTTTTTTTTTTTTTTACTTCTAATTTTAGCTTCTTTGGTTTCTTCTTTCTAGTCTCCGATTTAGTAGCTAATATAACAAATCTCTTGATTGATAAGAAATAAAATAAAATCTATTAATTAAACATATATACATATATATTTCTTTTTAGTGTTTATATTTTAAGTTTTTTATAAAATTGAATTAGACTCCATTTTGTTAGTTTATTTTAATTACCTTTAGAGAAAAGCTTTTTCTTAAAATTTTAATTTTGCTAAATAACATTTTCAGTTATAATAAAATATAATATAAAATAAGATATTATTTTTTAAATATTATATTATTTTGTCTGACCAAAATTACTTTTAGATTTATCTATAAAAATAAGAAAGAAAAATTAATTAAGTGAGGAGGGCTTTGTGGTTGAAGCCATGATTATTACTCCATCCGTTCTAAATTGATAGATAAATTTTTTTTAATGGGTGTCTCAAATTATAAGCATATTTCTATTTTAGAAAAATACTTTAAATAGTATTTTACAAAAATATCTTTATTTATTTAATATTTATATTAATAAATTCATTATTTAAATTAGCTGTATTTATATTTTCAAAAATACATTAATTAATATCCACTAATACAAGAGTTGAATTTTAAAAAATTAATTTTTTATATTGTGAGTTACTGTAATGGTACTTTTGGAAAAAAAAAATTTTAAATTAATGATTTTAACTAAATTAATCTCTAATTTTTTAATCCATGTGAAAAGTTAATTGTGCCTATTAATTTGAGCTTGAGAGAGTATGTTATATTATATATAGGCTCGATTAATAATTAATTAAGCCGGGCCGATCTTAATTAATTAGTTAGCTACTTATAGACTAGGTTCAGAAATCTTGGCCAACTTATATCTACCTGGCTAGCCTTTTTTTTCTTCCTTTTTTTTTTTTTTAACTTGATTTTTGACTAGTAAACCGAGTGTTGAATAGTAAAAATTAAAAAAATAAAGGTTCAACCAGTTCAACGGTTAGTTAAGTCAACAGTTAAACCATTGATTTTTAATAATAATAAAACTATATATTTGCAAATATTTCTATTTTTAGTATATAATTAATGATTTATAAATTTAAACTCCACTTAATTAAATATTAAATATGTTTAAAAATATAAAAATTAAATTAAATTTTATAATATCACAATTGAACTACGCAATAAATTATTGAAATATGAATTAACACTCAAAAAAAAAAAAAAAAAGGGAAATTACAAATAAACAAGTGAATTATTAATCATGTCAGAAATTTAATTCACAACAAACCACCAAAATAAGGCACTCCTGTCGCGTTCAACCAAACATTTCCTTGGGTGAAATTGGTAACGGTGAAGTTGGCCGCATCGGTGGAATTAATCACATGATAACCAGGCCATGTAACTCTA
>CATKHJ010606220.1:0-14812 GCA_949750685.1 Vernicia montana
ACGTATAGACGGAGCGGGCGACCGGATCGTAATTCCACCTTAACTCGTCTCGGCGGAACCAAAGCCTCCTAATGGCTACTCAGACGGCTCTTAGGACTCTCTCAAACTAGCTTGAGAGAACCCACAGACCACCCAACAAGAACAAAGATTAAAACTAAAAGGCAGCTCTTTTCGAACCAAGCCTTTACAAAAGGGCTAGCTTTCAAGCAATTAGGCTCGATTTAGCTAGCTTTGAGTGAGTTAGGTTGTGTAGAATGGGTTAGGGAGGGTAGGTTTATATAGGTAGAGCAGCTAGGTGAATTTCTGTACTTTTCTGATGTGGGATTAAGAGTTTTAAGCCCGAAACCGCACACAGCTCTTCTGGAACCGCACACGGAGGATTCTTGACAGCACGGGAGGAAAACAGACCGCACAGCAAAGTGGACCGCATAGGCCCATTATGGAACCGCACAGCCTCTGTGTGGTCCCTGGAGGGCCCTGTGCGGTCCTCCAGGTTCCGACGGGCCGGTTCGGCGGTTTTTTCGACCCTTTCTCGCTCGTTTCAGTTTCCGAGGCTTAGTCGCATGTCCGAGGGTTCAGACGGTGCAAATTTCAGGGTTCACAATTACTTGTGTTTGTTCGGATGGAGTTAGGATAACATAGGATCGCACATGATTATGATTATGATATGATGATTATGATTTGATGAGCTATGACTGGTGGATGACGGCTTGGGGGCTTGCTCATTGCCCGGTGCTGCTGCCAGTTGGGTCGGCACTGCGTGGCTTAGGCCATGGATGGTTGGGACCCTATGTATTGGATTTTAAGAAATAGTACTTGGATTCAGAGAGTCAGGATAGGGGGATCGACTCTCCATATTGAGGTTAGTGTGGTTCCTATCGACTAATTCATATCCTTGATTGGTTATGTGGTTGTTTGTCTAGTTGTCATCATGCATTAGCATTTTCGACATTCGGATGACATATTATATTTATAACTATATAGCTCATTGAGTCGAACTCTCATTCCTGTTCAATATTTTTTTTCAGGTTGCAGGATGAGCTTGAGAAGTAAATTTTAGTCGAGTATTCCTACCTTCCATCATTCGACAGTGGAATGTATTTCATTACTCAGTTATGTAATTAATATTATATTGTTTTATATTTTAATTTTAGAACTCCGCATTGTTATTTTCATTTTTTAAGATTATGTATTATTGATTCAGTTGTTTTAACTGTTGAGTTTTAAAGGATAGCTAAGCTTCCTCATTATGGATGCTGTGATGTTCTGTTAAGTAGGAACCTAATGATGAGATTGTTGATAATGATATTATTGAGATAATTGTCCTGAGCGGCATTGATATGATGTGATGTTTAGTAGGTTCTGCTTAGCAGATAGACCATAGTTCCTGTTTTGTGACAGTACAGTTGTCACATTGATAGTTTTATCGTATAATGAGTTATCAGGCTTACTATGAATTTTGAAAATCTTAAACTTTCTCATTTCCTAATGTCGGTCATATGCGTTTAAGTTCGGATCGTGATATTTGGAGATGCTCTTATAGTCCATTTTCAAAGGATGAGGTATTATTATAAAAAGTCCAAAAGTTCAAGGTATTTTAGGCCAAAAAGTCTTTTTTTAATAGGATAATTTAGTATTTTTATTTAAATAAATAGAAGCTATTATAAAAAAAATTTCAAATTGAAACTTTTGTAATACAATTATTGAAAACTAAAAAGCTAATATTTGCATTTAAAAATTTTGCCAAACAGTAAACACCCACTCCCTAGAAATCATGATTGCCTCGTTTGGAAATTCAAATTTGCAAAAATAGAATTCAATGGAATTCTATTTTGTCAATTCTTATATTTTAAAAAATATAATTAATAGAATTCAATTCTTTTGAACTAAAAAAAATAAAAGGAAGTATTTTGAATGAATTGTAATCATGCTAAAATGGAAGGATTTTGCAAGAATTCAATTTATTAAATGAATTCTATAATTAAAAATCCAAAATGCTCTCATCTAAATTAAATATGACTCTTTCTATATAAAAGTAAAATGAGAGAGTAATTATTTTTTTTTTTCTTTTCAATTATTCTAAACAATAGAATTCATTTGAATTCTATCATTTTAAAATTTATTCTAAATAAATAAATTTTATCATTAATTAAATTAAATTATATAAATAAAATTTAATTGAATTGAATTCTTACACAGCAAGAGTAACTCACCAGAGCGTCTTAAGACATGAGCCGATGAGTGGCAAGAGTAACTTACCAGAGCGTCTTAAGAGGGCCATTTGCAGACACAAGTGATAGCCCTATTCATCAAGTCTTTATTTTTCTTTAATTAATTAATTAATTACGTCCCCTTTCTTTTGTATCCCCAGTCTAAACTCTAAATACAAGTGGCAGAGAAATAATCAGATAAATTCATTAAAAAAAACTATCAAAGATATTACCAAGGTCAGTGGAATACAAATAACATATTCGCTCAAACATCATAAATTTATAGTGGGAGGAAAAAAAAAAAAAAAAAAAAGTTGAATGGTTAATCTTCTGGAATTCATCAGTGAAGCAAATTGTACAGGCTATAGGGCTACAAAGAACTCCAAATGAAACCCTTCAGCCACAATGTTAGGAAAATGAGTTGTTGAGATCACCTTGCATTTGCATTCCTCACCTGAAAGCAAGTACCTGTTCGACCATCAATTTCCTCCAAAGAAGAAACCGCTTGAACCTCACAACACAACACACATTTACAACAGTTCAAGGTTGCAAGGTTCCTGGGGCTGCTAAGCTGCTCCCATAAGAGGTTTCTTCTTCAAGCCCACTACTTTTCTGCTCGCCGCCAAAAATTGTACATGATTCCAGTTAGAAGTTCAAATGTTTCAAGTCTTTCTTAAACCAGACCCAGAAGGTGGGTTCTGCTCTAAACCCCCAGGAACAAACACAGGCAGTTGGTTTGAGGCAGAATCTCTTTTGAATCTTGACTCCCGAGGTAAGTTCAGCCCCAATCTCTGTTGGCCCTCTCGTGAAACTGAACCTCCTTCGTTTCTTAAACCATCCCTGACTGGAGCACTCAAAAGGGGGCCACCAAAGAAAATGGAGTCCCCCGTGTACATCAGCTTTTCAGCTTGTTGTGCTGGAGGTTTGGCTGATGAAGATGAAGGCTCTTGTGGCGGAACTATTGGCTTCCTGCCATGATTACTCATCTCTGTACTCAGTTTTGGCAATCCTACTTGCATTGCTGATTTGTTTCTAGCTTCAGAAGCTGACACAGGAACTGATATATACCTGCCAGCATCTTGGTCCCAAACAACAGATGTTCTTTTGACATCTCTAAGAAGAGAAGTAGCTGGCGCTGAAAGAAGTAATGGATCAGTACTAGTTCCCTTCTGCACAATCTTTTCATCAATTCCTGAAATAGGATGTGATAAAGGGTAGTTTCCCGCAGGAAGAGGTGCCTTAGAAGCTATAGGATGATCAGGAACAATGCCAGGGACCGAAGTTGCTGCACTAAAACGACCTAAACCATGAGTTTGTGGAAGAGGGCTAAGTGTGACCGATTCATGAATGTGGCTAGGGCTACTGAAACTACTAACACTCTGAGTCCCTGTTTCATACTCATCCCTGCTACCTTGACTTGGGGCAAAAGAGTTTCCGAGAGTAGGTAATCTCAACTCATTCTTGATCTCTTTGTTTGGCCCCGTGTCGGTACTAACACTACTTCTGACACTCATGTTGCCACTAGAGCTATATTCGAGATCAGGTAAACGGCGGTTATCAACAGGCTTTAAAACTGAGGAAGACGCCCTGGCCTTAGCTGCTGCTCTCATAGCTTCAGTGGAATCTAACTTTGCAAGTTTCCAGGCACTAATTCGAACAGGCCTTTTTGGTATCTTGTTCCCTCTTTCTGCAGATCCAGCTGCATCTGGATCAACAGTTGATGGGACCATCCCAGGCTCCAGGTGCGGTACAACTTCATCCTGATGCAGCCAAAATTGAAATAAGTTGTCAACAACTGGGAAGACTGAAAGCTTGTTTCGAGTAATTCTTCTATTTTACAGTGGAGAAATTTAAACAACATTAACCAAAAAACAAAATGTAGGATATAGACAAAGGGTAAGTGGCTCTTCTATAAAGTGCTAAAACTGGCAATTTTTGTGAGAAACTTATGCCAGTCTAAATACATAGGCACAAATCCTTAATCAAATTAATGCAGAAAGATGAGTTAAAATCATAATAGATAGAGACACCAAAGCTCCATTTGTAAGATAACAGAAAGCAATGAACTTGAACTCATAACATGAATTAATTTAAATCACACAATGAAGCGAGTATTTAAATATGGGAAGAATGCCATCAATCTTTATACGTATCAAAATGGTTATAAGATTTCAATGCAGAAAAACAAATAAAGAAGGATCTGCACAGAACTGGCATAATATATTTTGTTCATATAAAACACTAGGGTGCATCCATCCATTCAGGATAAATAGTAGAAAGCAAGACCAATTCACTTGTTTGGAAATTTTAGGTAGAATTAAGGGGGGAAGAAATGTCAACAGGCAGTCCTTCTAGATCCATTAACTTCATCATACGGCTCCGTTCGCTCAATCCTTTAAGAGTCTTCTCATAACAGTGGTAACAGAAGCTGTCAAAGATTGTATACAAAAAAGCTGACAAAAAAAATATTGGAGATAGTCTACTTGCAATCTCTAGTGTTTATTCAGCTAATGTACATTAAAGAGGGATTTCCACATGCTTCCTATGATATTGTCCTAAGGAAGAGACAAGGAAAATATGTAAGATAGAAATTAACAAGAAACCTTGAGTGGGTTATTATTATTATTACTTTTGTGGAGGAAGCGGAGAGAGAAAAATTCAAATAATTAATGATAAAAAAATGGATGAATGGCGAAAAAAAAAATTAAAATATAGAAAGAACAAAAAACTCATTACATTGCATATGGACATGAAAAAATCTTATATTTGAATTTTTTTGAATTATAATACAGAAGTTTATCTAAATACCATTCTTGTTCATAGTGCTACTACATATTTCAGTTGAAAAGCAACATAATCTGCCCTATGTCCTTAAAAGAATTAGCTTTATTTCTGAGGATAGCCCTAACCATGGCAAGATATCATGTAGCTCCCCCCAACAAAGTTAGAATAAGTCTTTATTTGGTTCCTTTTACTATGCCAATATCCTGCACTTTTTCACATGCTATTCAACAGTTAAGAACTTACTCTTCTTCCTGACTGGTGTGTAACATTCTTTAGTCAACAATACTGTTGGTTAAGGATTGTTGAAGCCTACCCAGTATTCTTTGCTTTGATCACCAGACATTTCATCCAACACATAAAAATGAAAAATAACAGCAAGTATCAAAAGAGAATACCTGATAATCCACAAACACCCTGGGAGGGGTACACCATGCTCCCTTGTACTGCAGGCCAAGTGAACTTCCAGCACTGAAGCCAGTAGTAGCAGATCCTGTTGGAGAGTATAGCACATTTGGCAGTTCTTCATCCACAGATCCTCCAGCAGGTGCTTCACTCATCGCTCTCATTGCCACAACATACTCATAGGTAGTGATACCCTAGTTCAACATATATATATTAGGAAAAATGAAAGCTTTAGATTGCAGGAGTTTTCCTATATACCATTATAATTTGAGGTAAACTCTTTCATTTTACACTCGATTCCATCACTGACATGTTAGATAATTTACAACTAGCATTCTTACTGCAGATAAAGTTCTAAATTTCACATTTTAAATTTCCCTGGTCCATCTTCTCAGCAACCAACATAGGAACTAGAAAAATGAAAATAACACCCAACTCTCTTTACCACTAACCTTTCTGATCAATATCATGTGGAAAAAGAAAAGTTCACCCAGAGGTATGCACGCCAGAAGCGAGACTGCAGTACACACAGACTGCACCAATTGAAATCCAACATCAAAAATGAAAATTATGATAAATCTAAAGTGAAATATGAAATACCAGCTTTTGCCTAAGGTTTTCTGCATATATACCACAACTGTCGCAAAAGGAGCTCGAGAGAAACCGTTTCCAAGTGTCTCAACAATTTCAGCATCCATGCTTTTCTTATTAACAAAGCAACGGACCAGTACAGCAATCCCAACTCCAGCTTCAAGTACAAGCTGCATAGAAGCAGAGTGAGAGAGAAAGGGCTAAGTTACTATCTTAAACCATTATTTTCAAAAGAAAACTTTCCAAGAGTAAAATACATAGAGGAAGAAAAAACAAAAACATGACAAATGAAGTCACATAAGTTGGAGGGTAGTACATACCCAAACAAGACTAATGGCCATCAGAGAAATAAAAGTCACATAATTTTTGTACCCAACACAATTGTTAAGCCACTGCAGCCACACCAGAGACTGAGGTTAGCTCCAAGGAAACCATATTTTGTTTACTTTAGAACATGTTGAGAGATAATTCAAGATGAAAGCCTGAAAAGAACCCTCGAAGCAACAAGTACCCGGCAATGGTGATCAAAACCATCAACACATTTATCACAACTTCGGCAATGTTTGCTGAATTTGCGTACCTGCACAATTTTTAAAAAATTATTATTAATAAGGAACACAAATTTTATTTCCTTTAGCACTAATCATCGTATGATGAATAACTGGAGAAGGCCATCATTATCCTTTTCTTTTCAGAGAAAATAAAACCAACAATGATGTCAACCAGAAAAGGAAATGGTGTCAGACACTATATAGGCCCAAGAAGAGTAGTGTCTGCCCTGTTCCATACTCCATAGAGTGCATTTAAACTGAAGTCTCCGCACACCAAACCATCAAACAGATTATATGGAGTTGCAGAATTATTGTAGAGCAAGAGAACATTCCAAACCCAGAAATTAGTAAAAGATACTATTATTATGTCACACTTGTTGTATTATAACCTCAGCATTGCACAATGTACAAAACAAAGCATCTTCACCGGTGCCCTGTTGTTCAGCTGTGCCTTCCTGTTTGCGGCAATCTTCATGAACAAACAATGCACAGAAGATTCCTCCAAAGCCATAACAAGATTTTCTGGTCACTGTAGTATCTACTCCCCCAATTTCTCTCACTGAACTTTTCCTTCTAGAGTTAGTTGCAGCTATAGAGCTTCTAGAAGCTGATGATGGGGAAGAATGCATTGCACTTCCATTTTCATCAAATTTTCTGTGTAAATCCTTCTCTGATAACCCATGGTTCATATTGGGCTGATTCATGATGTCTGTACTGAATTTAGGAATAATGCCAGGATCTGCAGGATTAATTGCAGTGCACCGAACATAGAGAATAAATACAAGGAGTACCTGCAAAGCCATGACAGGAAAGATGGAGAAACATCAGGAATATAGATTACAATTAGACGGGAGAAAAAAAAAAATCAGAGAGGGGTTAGGGGGAGCTTTGTCAGAGGGTTTCAACTGTACACAAGAATTGGATTTGTTTGTCTTTCTTCGCATATTTGATATTCGGATAGATGTTGAATTTCTGGATTCTTTAATTGAATAACCTCCTGCTTTCCTCAACTGAAAGCTAAGGAAAGATGTTGCTCTGAAGTGATCCAAACTACTAGATGCATGATAAAATTCTTACAAATAGATGTCTTAGTACTTTTTAAAGTTTGTATTGCCAGTATAGTAGTCATTACCCTACAGACATGCAATGAGTAGATCTTGTAAATTTACTTGACAAATCTACGTGAATGGGCTGGAATTCTTAGGGATTTGTCGTAATATAAATCTCCTTAATTGTCAAGAAGAAGGGGGGAAAAGGGAAAGGAATGCTTAACAAATATGGGCAACTACACTGACATGGAACAATTGTGGTGCACAATGTGTCCCACACACGAGAATATTACCATTCTCTACAAATGCTATCTAAATATACTGTCCATATAACTGATGTATCCCAAACATATACGACCCAAAAGCTATTGATTGCAACCATAGTAATAGAATTATGGCCGATGACAAAAAGAATTCAAGACTATATACACTTTTCAATTGTGGCCCACTATAAAATTATCAATAATGGCCAAAATCTATGACATTAGTAACAATTAAATCCACCCTCTAGTTTCTCTCTCTAAATTATGTGCCCTTAATGATGGATGCCCATATGAACTAATTTAATAATCTAAATTGAGAGAGACAAAACAAACTCTGACTAGAATTTTGGAAAAATTAATTTCCTGTTTTGTTTTCTTGGGGCGCCATTATCAACCAAAAGAATGATCCTCAACATTATAATAATGAATGCAATATCATTTTTTATTCTCATTTATTTTTAGGAGAAATTTGTTTGTTTTAATATTCTAATGTAACCAGAAATCTTAATCAGCATAGAAACAAATAAGTAAAACTCTAACTCACCTTGAACTTAGCTCTGCGACATCATAATTTTTTTGAGAGGGAAAAAAAAAATTACTTTGGCAACAATTGTTACAAATAGATAAGTTCAAGACAACTATTAATGATATTAAAAGAAGCAGCTACAATTGAAAAACATGTATGGTTTTGGATTTTTTCTGTCATAAGCCCTAGAAATTAATAAGTGACATACCACTGGTGAATAGGTGGCGATCAAAGCATACTCCCAAATGTGGCCTCCGAGGAAAGGGGCAAAGAAAGCATAAAATGCAATCACTAATAAGCAGAATACAGTAATTGCAACAACCTATCAAAGACAAGAACCATTATTTGGATATTGAGTTAGCACACGAGAGTGTCAATGCATGATTTAATTAAAAAAATAATTCCAATGTACAAGAATCCAATCAAAATATCCAAAATGATAAATAATATAAGGCATGCTCATGTAGCAGTAATACAACAGGCATTCTTGGGTCCATTGGATGAGCTACACTGAAGTTACTATCCTTCCCATATACAATTGAAAAACTGAATTATCAATAAGCAAAAATATTCCAAACCTCATTTGCAAATTAAAAAACTGAGAAGCAGCAGCAAATCCTCAACTATATCTTCACTTTATCATGGCAGGACACATCCATTAATGTTTCACTTATTCTCACAGATTATCGGAGAAGGGCAGGAAAGGGAAAAGCAGAAGAAGCAATAGTAGCATGGAAAAGAGTAAATAAGTAATATGGAAACCATGCTCAATGTGTTAAAGAATGAATGAGGCAGGTAGAAATTTTGACAATAAAAAGATAACGACATGTCTTGCAAGAGAAAGGAGGTGACATGGCTGTAGATTGATCAAAGGATGTTCAGGAGAATTGGTTGGTAGGCTTTTGCTCAAATGCAGAACTTGGGTGTTTGGGGGCTAAAATTAAGATTTCGATCATAGATGCTGTCTAAAAGATGAAACCAACAGCAATCTTGTTGAAAAGGAAAGACTAAAAAGACACAATAAAGAAGAAAAAAAATTAGAAAAAAAAGGGGCAAATAGAAGCAAAAAGAGGGAACAATCACAGAACTTAGGGGCATGAACAAATAAGTAAATAAGAGCTCTCACAGCTAAATAACTGTAAGATACATCCCAAATCGCATGAATTCAATAGAACCACAATACCCATAATAGACCACTGCTACAGTACAACAGTAACAATTCTCCATGCTCCATAGTAATCTAAATAATACCTATCATAGTGTGTTCTCAGAATATATAATTTAAGCTTTTTGGTTAACAAGTAACCAAATTACTATAGAACTGCCACTCTAGATATATGAGGCCCATTTTCAATAATCATCATCCTTGAGTTCTTGAATGGAACTTCTACAGAAATCTCAACAATTCCCAATAATTTGAACTTCTTCCTTTGCAACCAGCTGCTAAGGACTCTTATAACAGATCATAGATTAATCAATATTCAAAATAGAGGACGGGAATAACAAAATTGTCCCATTTTCTGAGAGAACATCAAGTAGTTTAAGTTTGGGAGCACATTCTAAATTAAAAAAATAATTTATAATTAGGTAGAACTCTCTTTTCTTCTCTATTTCTAAGCAACCAAGCAGCGCATAGATTCAAAGAGTTGTTAAACCCTAGCAATATCATGTTAAAGTGAAACTAAACACGAGAAGCAATTTACCCAAACACATTATTATTATATTAAAAGAGAAATGAGTAATTTGAAGAAACCCTAAAAAGGAAAAGAAAAGTATCCATCAATGAACCTGGAAGGTGTGAGCTGGTAGTTGCCATCCATGTTTCCTCACCATGGCTGCTCCTCCTCCACCCTCCCTCTGCGATTCTATAAAAGTAGAAGAAACATTGAATTTCAATTGGGCTTATACTCTCAGTCTTACTTGTCAGCAGTCATAAAAATAAAATTCCTATTTTATTTAAAGAAAAACTAAAAAATTAGAGGGTAAAAAAAAATAAATAAAAAAATAAAACCAAAGAGGGATAAAAGAAAGAAGGATATGCGAAAACAAGTGGAATTGTGGAAGAAAGACACTAACTGACAAAACCAGAAAAGCGTTGACAGGCAGACGAAGGTAATTGTCTGTCTGAACTCGATCAATTTTTGTTTTTCAATTTCAAATATAGAGTATGAAAAAGAAAAACCCAATTATTCTATCAACCAACAAATAATTCTCTCAAATATGTACACCATATATAAGTTCAATTATTATTTTGTACTAGTGGTAAACTTGTATTATGTGCAATTTTGATCATATCTTTTTAATTTAATTTTATATTTTTTTAAAATATTTTTATTAAATTTAAATGATATTTTTTAATAATTATATATATCAATTAATTAAAAAAATAAAAAATATATATTATATTTATTGATTTATATAAATTTTAATTAAAATATATAAAAATAAAATGATACACAACTCTTAAATTTAATTTTTGTTATATATGTAAATGTAGAATTCTTTTTATTTTAAAAGAGTTCAATCAAATCACAGACTATATAAATGTTATTTTTGTATATTTTGTTATTTATTGTATTGTTAGTACACTATTATATAATATTAAAAAATATTTTAGATTCAAGTCTAGTAAAAGTGGATTAAAAAGAGATAAAAATTATAAAAGAAAATAAATTAATATACAATATAATCACAAAAAAATTATTTTGAGAGTTTAATTAAAAATAAATATGATACCTTTTATTTGTATATTTACAGAAAATTATTTTGAAAATATAATTATTAAAAATAAATAAATATGATAATTTTATGAATGTTGTGGAAAACGCTACCTAAGCATTATTCTTGGAACCATTGAAGTAACCTTAGAAACATTTGGCAAAAAAAAAAAAAAAAACACAGTAACCTTACAAAATCCCGAGTTATTAATATTGATTGTAGGGTTTTGATGGGTCCCATTAAAATAATTTTGTCTCCACTTATTTTTGGCTTCTCGCCCTTTTTTATTATTATTATTATTGTAGCATTTAAAATAAAAAAATGGATAGTCCATATTCTTTAGGACATGATGGAATTAGTTGGTCCAAAGAACATGACATAAGAAAATGCTTGTTGGTAGGGATATGGATGATTCTTGACCAAAGTGCCAACTAAACATTCTCAACTTTGAGTGTTATCCTTCTATTGTCAAAGTGCCAACTAAATACATTAGGCTTTTGTTAGGACACTCTTGTACCGTACCCCTAATTTGTAATAGCAAATTGTAAGGAATTATTAATCACACAAGAGATAATATGAAGCAAGACTAAATAATTTGGGAGAATGACTTGTATTATTTAATAACTGAAGTTGGCTTAAATAACATTTACAAAGTAACAGAAAAGGAAATAACAGTCCACTAATGCATGACTATAGCATTGTGGTACAAGCAATAAGGAAATTGTCAAACTTAAGCAGCTAATACCTAATAAATAGAAATTTATTGTAACTAAAACAATTAAACAATATCTTATCATTCCCTTCCTTAAACTAAACACTTTCAAGTATTTAGTTTATCTGACATTTCACATATACCCAGCAACTGTCGCAATCTCAGAAAATCTTCTAGCTTCAGTGGCTTAGTCATTATGTCAGCTACTTGATCCTTCGTGCCATAAAAATCTAGCTTGATAACACCATCTTTAACCAAATCTCGAAGGAAATGGAACTGTACATCTATGTGCTTGCTTCTTCCATGCATGACAGGATTTTTAGAGTTTAATGGATGAATTGTTGTCACACATAATTGTGGTGCTTCCTTCCTGTTTATACCCTATCTTCTCTAGTATTCTCCTCATCCACACGGCCTGACAAGCACAGGTTGCAGCTGCTACAAATTCAGCCTCAGTGGTTGATAATGTGACCAGTGGTTGCTTCCTTGAAGACCATGAAACAGCTCATGAATTCATTAAAAAAACATATCCAGAGGTGCTTTTCCTGTCCCCAACATCCCCGACGTAATCACTGTCAGTGAATATAAGAAGTTCTTCAGCTTCGCCTTTTTTGTAAAGTATCCCGTAGTTCATCGTCCCTTTTAAGTATCTGAGAATTCTTTTGGCTGCTTGCAAATATAGCTCTGTAGGCTTAGACATGTAAGGACTAATTAAACTCACAATGAACATTATATGAGACAAGGATTTAAATAACAGTTTTACGTATCGTATCGGTATCGAAATCGGTGTAACGGAATCGGATTGAATCGGCCGTCGCTACCGTGAATTTTAAAAAATGATTAGCAAACTAATCCAAATCAACAATAAATAGACTGTAACATTCAAAATATAATATATTAAATTAATAAATATAATCTAAATTATAAAAGCTCAAATTATATAACATATTTATAAATAATGCATAATAACAATAATTAAGTTACATAATTTCCTAATAGAATACTGTCTTCACTTAAAAAATTTTAAACATTTTTTGATAAATCAATATTATTTTATTAATTTATGAGGGGAAAAAATCACATTATTCAAAATGAATAAGATGATAAAAAAAATATCATCATACTCTAAGCAAATAAAACAATATGAAAAAAATAAATAGACCACAAGATTAACTAATCACCACCAAAAAGAATGTCATGGAGGATCTTGGTTGTTTTGCGCACTATTGAAGACAAATATAGGCATAATATAAAATTCAATCAATAATTTACGTCTACAAACTCATTTTTTTTACAAAAAAAATGACTTTTGTCAAGACTATCAATAATGTTCTAAAGACATTAAAAAAAAGAACTCTTTTATAAATAATGTAAAGAATAATATACTAATAATTTACACTAATAAAATATAAAAAATATATGAAAAATATAAAATAATAGTCTTTTTAAATAATATATTCATAATTTAAATTAATAAAATTAAAAAATTTAAAATAATAATAATAATAATTGTTTTGTACTGATACGTCACACTTGTAATGCTAAATAACGGTCGTATCAGTGTGTATCGTGTGGTTCAGTACCGATTCAGAACTAATTCCTATTAGTATATGTGTAACACCCAAATAACGTATCGGACCACTAAAAAATCTAGACGAAACGACCGATACGTAACATATCGGCCGTTATTTAAAACTATGATATCAGGTCTAGTGGTGGTGAGATACATGAGACTTCCAACTATTTGCTTAAAATATGTTTCATTAACTTTGATTCCTCCTTCATCACTATGTAATTTTGAATCTGGTACAATGGGACTACACACAACATTGCTATCCTCCATACCAAAATGTTTCAGAACATCCAACGCATATTTTCTTTGGCAGATATATATACCATTAGCTGTCACACACCCCAACTCCTGAAGTATGATGGTCCTAGGGTATAAGGAGATATAAGGTCACCTAAACCCGTAGAACTCCTTCTATGTTGTGACAAGCATTTACACAATGAACATATTCCCATATCATAACCTACAATCCCATATCCATATACTCTCTACATACAATAGGGTATCCAAAGTATACCTTACATATCAAAGGGATACCAAACATATACCAAAGGTATTCTCATCACATACTTACCATTATTGTTATACAATCCGCATCATCATACATCATTACAGTTATACTTTAGCATTACCTAAATTATTCTTATAATATTACAGACTATAATTAATAAACCAGAGATTTTATAATACCACTATGAACCATATTGATCGTGAAGCTCTAAACATAACTCTTTAAAATATAATTACATTAAGATTCATGAATTCAATCAACCTTACATAGCAGAGGAAATCCCCAAGCGGAGAATGAAAGCTTGAGAATTGCCTGCCTTGAACTCCAGCAAACCTGAAATAAAAAACCACTAAAAGGGTGAGACAAGCTCAGTGAGAATGTAATATCTTAACATAATATGCTGGCTAGAAATGTATATCAGAATTAAGAATTTAGATTCAATTGGGTATCGATGAAAAGTTTTCTCTTTGATAATCAATATTGATTATGAATGATGTAACAATATTAACTGATATTTATATCAATGAAGGATCAATAATCAACGAATTATTATGATCACTTTAGCAGAAATTAGAAATTTGGAGGCGGAATGCTTCCCACTGATAAATAAATAGAGTGGCGGCTAATGCCTTGCTCACTCATATAATCTCTGAGCGCAAGACTTATCAGGTCTCACGCCCAGGACCCCCTTTCTAGCTGGGCAAATACACTATCCCTATTCGATGGGCCTTCTTACCATGTGCACATGACTGATGTATAATCTCACATCAGTTGGGGATTTCTACTTATAAGGAACATCATTTAGCAAGAGTTCATAATATATGAACAGTAGATCATACGTAATTTAACATAGTATCAATGAAGGTTCTATACAATTTCAATAATGATTTCAAACGAACTTAGGATGTTCAATTGAATCAAAAAT
>CATKHJ010606268.1:0-19642 GCA_949750685.1 Vernicia montana
TAAAATTTTAAATTATTATGACCTGAACCAACCCAAGTATTAAATATATATAAAAATATATTATAAATTATTAAATTATAATAGTATAAAAGGATTATTAATTGAATAATCGATCAAAATATTTAATAATATTTTAGAGGATAATTTCATAGTAATTTCATTTAATAATATTTTATATTTATTACAATATTTCATTATTTTTTAATTTTCATTTTAATGGTTATAATTTTAATTTAAATAGATTAATGTTAATCTTTTTTCATTTCTTAATTTCTTTATATATATATATATATATATATATATATATATATTCTCTTAAGATATTTATAATTTTTTTTAGTTTTTGACAATTTTTAAAATTTAAAATAACGGTTTATTAGAAATCAATTCAAATTTAAAATTGATATAAAATTTAATTCTGTTTAAACCGAATCTGATATAATTTTTAATAAATCAAACCAACTCAAAATTATTGGTTTCACATCATTTTAGTATGGTTTTAGTTTGAAGATTTGTCAAACCGAAAATATCAGTTTAATATGACATATTGCTCACAAATCCGCCCAAATCAAACCCATGTACACCCCTAATCTCAAAAATAAAAGAAATATTATTATTAAAATAGGGGAGATTGCCACGTCAGCATTTATGATGGTGTTAGTGATTTTGTCTTTTTTGAGCTAACAACGAATAACACAAACCCCATTTTATTAAAAAAAAAATTCTACAAATCCCCAATAATAAAACATCAAAACCACACACCAATGAACCTTTGGTTCAATAGTACTGAAGCCATCTCCAGTGCTGAAAAGTCTTGTGTTCGAGTCTCAGTCAGAGCTAAATTGTAATATCTTGAATTTCAATTATGATATTTATTAAATTTTTGGGTATTTTATTTATTAAATGAAATGAATATTCTAATTGATAAAAAAAAAATTTAAGAAAATTTTATAAAGTATTATTTTATTTGTAAAAAATGCTATTGTATTGTTTTATTAATTGTTAATTATCTTGATTAATTATTTAATTATTTAATATTAGTATTAATATTTTATTTATTGATATTATTAGGTTCTATGGATGTATGGTAGTCTTAAACTTACCCTTGCCTCAAGATTGTTACACTATTGGAGTCGGGGTGCAACATAAATTTACCCAGAAAAAAAAAATCCAAGCCACATGGTATTTTTTATACTTTTCCCTAATTTTTGAATTAATTTCTAAATGAATTTTTGCATGTATTTTATATTATATATACAATGATAAATTGCACAAAATGTGAATTTTTGTTTTATTAGATTAAAACTAAAAAGTAATTACATCAAAATTTAGTAGTAATGAAAAATTGTTATGTATATAACATTGAAATAACGGCAGAAGAAAATAAAGTAAAATAAATAATTTCTATGCTTTGGTAGCATTAATGGCAAAAGTTTGTAAGAATATTTTATTTTAAATACCTGCAAATAATAGAAATGAAAGAAAGGCGAATGTACGTATATAATTTTTATTTATTTTTCTTTTAGGTATTAGTGTTTGTTGGTTAGGAAGAGGAAACAGTAATTACAAGAAAATTGCTAAATAGCGACAGATTTACAAATAATAGAGCAATTACGAATTTATGAAAAATTTAGGGAGAGAATTATTTCATCGCTCTATATTGGTGCCATAACTTCATGCCATCTATTAGTGATGGAACATCGAAAGAGTAATGATGGATTTACTATGGAAAATTAAGAATTCGTCGCTAAATTTAGGCTAAAATGGTTATCCTTTTTATTTTTCTTTTCGCACCGTTCCCTCTTTCCTTTTCGCGCCATCCAGAACTATACCATTTCATTTCATCTCTTCTCTGTGTCGTTCCCTCTATTTTTGCCTTCGATTTCTTCTTCATCTCATCTCATCTCTTTTTTTGCCGCCGATTTGGGTTTAATATTTGGTTGGTACTTTTCTGAGTTTATGGGTTTAATATGGGAGAGATGCATGTGGGATTTTTCTAGGTTTAGGATTTAATTTTTTGGGATTGATTTAAAATGCTTGTGGGTTTAGGGATTTGCTCACCACCACTGCTGCATATTTGGAGTTTCGCTCGACGCTGCGAGATTTCGCTCTCTAGTTTGCCAATTTGGGGTACTATACATTTTTTTTTTCTTTAATTTGTGGCTTTCTTCTCTTTGCTTTATCAATTTAGTTTCCTTCTTTCTTAATTTTTGGTTCATTTTTTGTTTTTTCTTTCTTCATGTAGATTTTTGGTCGGGGATAAAACTCTCTAATTGATGGCTCTTCATTTGTGGTTGAGATAAACCCTAGAAAGGCACACACCATACCAGAGTTTTCTTCTTCTTCTGAATCTTCCAGTAAAAAATGGTTAGTGTTATCTTCCATGTACTGTTATGATTAATTTGAGATTTTGTGTTTGACAAATTTGGGCTGTGGGTTTGTTTATTTTTTTTTGTTTAAGTTATCTCTTGTTTGGTTGCTTAGAAAGTTTTGGTTTAATACTGATTAAATCTTTTCTTGCAATCTTGATAATTTATGTCACGCTTAATCTACAAATAAACTATTTTTTTAAAAATTAAATTTTGTTTTTTTAACTAGTATCTCCAAATGGGTTTTGGGCATTTGATTGAATGTAAGTCTGAATATTTTTACTAGTTTTTTCACGAGTCATAACTGTTATGTAGAGGGCATGGTTGTGGTTGGTTTCCCCTTTTGGTAGGTCATGATCATTGAAAGAGATAGAAGTAGCTTTGGTGGTGTTTGTGAGTGAGGCGACTAGGGTTTTAGGAGTGATGTCTATTGGGGCTTGGCATTAGTTCAGTGCCTTGCATAGAGCTTGACGGTGAGGGTAAGATTATTGGATAAGGCTCCAAATAGAAATATTGGCTTAGGTCTTCTTTAGTTACTTAAGGATAGCATCTTCTTCAGGTTCATGACCAACCTTCATCTTTTCCATAGGAGAGGGGACAGGTTGGATGGGTGGTTGAGTTGCTTGGGGAGAAGATATAGTAAGTGGTTAATAAACTCTGTCACTTCTTATGATTGCATCAACCTCATTAATGAAGTCATTCAAATCTAGCATATAACAAAAGCTAAAAGCTGATCGAATCAAGGAGATTAGATCTACTTCAAGATATGAATAAGTGATAAGGTTAAGTTGATGGTTTAGGAGAGGGTTAATAGAGATATTAGGTCTTGGCTTAGGAGGGAGAATGTCTTCACTGTCAACAAGGTCTTGAATCTTATGTCTTAAATTCTTGCACATGTCAATTTTGTGCCCAGCTTCTTAATGATACTAACAATACTCATTAGGATTGTAACTTTTGGGTAAAATATTAGGAGGTGCCATTGGTTCCAAAGGTATGACCAATTTAGATTCCAAACCCTTCTTGTAAACCATACTTAAAGGCATACCCAAATTAGTGAAGCTCCTCCTTTCTAACCTTATGGGTTGATGATGTGAAATGGCAGCCAATTCTCCACTTTTTGGATTAATAGAGGTAGTAGTATTGGAGTTGTAAGTGTTATTCTTCTTATACCTTGAATTAGAAGATTCATCCTTGATTTGTCCACTTTGAATCAAGTCTTCAATTTTAGATGCAGTGGTAATGAGGGTTTTAAAATATAGGAGATATTGGGTAAGAAGATAATTTTGATATACCGAAAGAAGATTCTTTACAATGATATCAATTTGCTCTTACTCAGTTGGTCGGTTTATCATTTAAGCAGCCTCAGCCTTTCACCTTGTAAGGAACGCGAAGAATGACTCCTTTTGGTTTTGCTTGGTAGTTTCAAGATCCCTTCTAGTGAAATCCACCTCAATGTTATAATGATATTGCTTAACAAAAGCATTGCACATGTCATCTCAAGTTCTCTTTTGGTTCACATCTAAGTCCACAAACCATCTCACAGCAGCTCTAGTAATTAGGGATTGTTGGAAAAGTTGAGCAAGGAGCTTGTTATCCACTCCCAATGGATTCATTAACCCAACGTACATCTTCAAGTGGGTCTTATGACAAGTGGTTTCATCAAACTTGTCTATTTTTAGCATTTTGAACTTTGGCGGAACCTTAGCATTAGGGAAAAGAGTCAAAGCATCCATATCAATCAAATCTTCGTGCCTTTTGATATTCTTAAGTACCCTTTCCATGGCTTCAAACTTCTCCATGAGTTTCTTAGTATTCGAGTAAATAGAACTTTCCCCACCTTAAAAATGATTCAAGAAAAAGGAAGGGTTGGTGTTGGTGTTTTGGGTTGTAATGGGTGGAGTGGAATTTTCAGGGGCTTTCTCATTATTAGTTAGATCAACAATGGGGGTTGAAGTGGTTGCAATATTAGCATAATTGGTCTGGGTATGATCAAGGGTAGGATTGATCATTCCCTTCACCTCATCAAGGATGGATTGGCATTGAGAATTCAAGGCATCGGTGAGGGTGGCTTGAAAGGTTTCCTCTTATCTCTTGAGGAGGTTGGTCATTAGTGTGTTCAAAGCATATATGTCGATTGGATTGGCCATTGGTACCTTAAAAACAAAAAAGGAAAAGAAGGGTAAGTAATCAAAGTGAAAGATCATAATGGGGCTTCTTATGGTCATGTGGGTAAATGATACCCATAGTATAGGGTTAATGGGCTATGGATCCATTTGGATGGACGAAGGTTGACTCTTTACTTGACTCAAGATTCTAGGTCTTATGTAAGAACATGTATGTATGCATGGATAAAAAGTAGTTTATGATTATACAATAGTATCTAGACATTATTCATTAGGGTACATACAACCTAAGGTCCAAGATCTAAGTTCATTACATGAAAGGGTAAGGGTAGCTTGAAAGAGTATCCATCACATTAGGACAGTGACATACCTAACCACATGTGAGTCAAAGAACCTCGTGTGGGTCCAATAGTATGAACTGCCCGTTACACCTTTGAAACGATCAAAGGATTCATCACGGGGTAAATGCTTTCATTATCTGCGAATAGACCCAAAGAGGGTTACCCACTTGATGCTACAATCGTTATCCATTATTTTCCTGAAAAAAAATTAAGTTTGAAGGAAAGGAGCCTATGCAAGTGATGCATGAAGAAACTATAATTATATTAAAAAGTCAAACTCTTTTTTTTTTTTCATTTTTGTTATGAACAAAATCAATTAGTAGTCCTCTTATTTTCTTTTAAAAAAAATTTATCCCAGCGGAGTCGCCAACTGTAAGGCCTCGCTCGAATATTGATTTATTTGATTTGGATTTGAACTCACGATTCAAGCGGCTATCATTTTATTTGACAAATTAGCTCTTTAATTTTGAAAATGATTTTGAGAGCCGCCACCTTAATTTATTTTTTTATTGGGAAAATATAAGATAAAAACTCATAATTTGACTCCTATTTATTTATCCAAAAGGAAAATGCACTAGACCTTCGAAACCAAAGAGGATTTGAGAACTAAGTTTTTAGTTTATTTTGAAAATGATGGTTTGGCTTAATGATATAATAACAGCATGATGAAAATAATGTCATGAACAATTAAATAATGGAATGCCAATTTATAATGGAATTACAATTTTAAAAATAAATAACAAATTATAAATAAGTAAATATGGAGAATAAAAAATAGACCAAAATAATTAAAATTATATTAAAAATCAAAAAAGATAAGGGATATCTCCTCTAATCCTTATGGGTATTAAGAAGATCATACATTCTCCAAAATAAGAAGGTGACAGGAAGAAGTTGTTTATTTTATTTTGGATTTGCCACTTGAAACAAGTCTGCCTGCATATCCTTTCGAATGGGAATCAAAACCCACGTAGTTCTTCCATTTTGCAATGGAGGGTTTGTTTATTTTATCTTTATTTTATCATATTTTTGTGATTTTATGAAGAAGGAGAATGGAAGAAAGAGAATGTGCTTTACCTTGCGTTTTCTTCGCTTTGGGACGTAAGGAGGATAGAGTGGTTTAGCATATCGAAGTTCCACTTTCCAAAATACAAAGTATAAAATTAAGTCCAAAATCTTCAAGCCAAGTCAAATCAAAGAGAAATGACTTGGTCACCTAGCAAAGGGAATAAATTAAATCCAAATTATTAAATATTAAAAAAAAACAAATTTAAAAACCTAATTTAATTCAAAGAGGACTAAACTAGGCGGACCAAAACCAATGAGGAATTAGCTCTAAGAGACTTGTAAGGAAGGAAAATATAGACAATATTAGAAGGTTGAGAGGACAGCTGTCAACTAAGAAGAGAATGGAGGTATGGAAGCTGCTTTTATAGGCCAAGGGATGGAGGAATGAGTTCCAATCTTTCAATGTGGGATTGGGACTCAAAACCAAAGAAAAATACGGAACAGCCCGCCAACTGCCGCAGACTAGGCCTGCAGTTCTACAAGCAGCTCTACAGTTGCCGTAAGCAGCTTTGTGGTTGCCGTAAGCATGCCTGCAGTTCCGCAAGGTCAGTCTGTGGCAGCCTCTAGGCAGTTTTGGCAAACTGTTGATTTTTGACCCGTTTCAACTCCTCGGGGTTCCATCTTCTGATTTTCGAAATACCGGAGTCTAGTGCACTAAGGGTGCTAAAACACATGTTCACACAACCTTTTTTTTTTCTTATTCTTGGACTATAATAAATGCGACTTTAATTTATTTTATTTTAATTTGTAAGGCAAGATAAGTTAAGGTTAAGGGTCCTAGTCATTTTCACTTTTAGGGACTTCCTTTTTTTCTAACTTAAGATGGATTCAATTTTTAACTCAATTGTTCAATTTTGAAAGAAAAATAAAAAATAATATTTTTAATTCTTATTAAATTGAATGAAAAAACGAAATGTTTGATTAAAATTAAAAATTATTGCTTGTTTAGCCCTATTATTATCTTTAAATAATACTAATTCTAATTTTTAATTTAGTTAAACTTTGAAGTCTCCAAAAATATATATACTAAAATTATATTTTTAAAAAATATATTTGTGATCATATTTATTTTCTTTGATGAATTTGGAGTATAGTGGTAAAGGAAGAAAGAAATTCAATTTTTTCTTTATATTAAATGGTTGTTTTGCTATTAAATAAAAACCCATTTGGAGCTTTTTAATTTTGCTTGTTGACTTATCTTTATATTTGAGTGGTTTCTGCTTCAAATCTCTTAATTTTGGTTGAACCTAAATTCCTTAAATTTCACATTTATCTTTTGAAATTTCATGTGAGGTGGGAAAGCAAACTAATTCATGTCTCTGTGTTATTTTTATTGTTTATATGAATACTTTTTATAACACTTTACATCTTTCAGAATGGGAAGGAAATGAAAGGAGCAAGTTTCATGCTATAATTGTGATTCCCTGGTTTTCCTCTCTCTACCATTAACTCTTTGTCCTATTGAATTTTTTCCCTCTCTATCAAGCTCAAACATTAAAAATTACAATTAAGTTATTATGTTGGTTTGGGTAGAAATCTAAGAGTTCCTTCGATGAGAGTTACAATATCTGGTGCAAGAAAGGGACAAGTTACTTCGAGGAAATCAAGAGTTGCAACAGCGCCATCGCTGCCTGGAGGATGTGTTGCTTGGGTCTGCAGTTGTTGCTACTCCGTCCGCCCTTGTTGTTCCTCCTACTACTGCTAATGACCCTGCATCTGTTAATCCACCTCATACTGATGAGCAACAGGATCCTAAGGGCAATATTGGATCCCATGCTTTGTACATTTATGCTCGAACATATTTTTCCTTTTCTATTTTTTTTTTTATTAATTACACTTTATGTTAACATTTTTTTTTTTTGAAATAAAAGGACTATTTCATTGATAATGATTAATAAATACAACTTGAAATAGAAAAGTAAACTTGACTGCGTTTAAGAAATACATACAAATCTTGTTATAAAAATGAGATTTTCCTCTGAGTTTCATTGATCGTGTTGACAGAACAATTGTATACAACACCTTAGCTATGTTTGGCACATCAGCAAGAAACACATTCCATTCGGTAGTTATACTGAGCCACAAATCGACTTCATTATCATTTGATGAGTCTTTAAATGAGTCCGATCTTCTATATCATACTCAAACTCCTCCTAACTCCCATGATGGAAAACAAACAAACTCTCATAAAGGAAGACAAGCAAACCCCCATCAAGAAAGACAAAATAAAAGACTTATTAAATCTCATAAAAGGGATAAAAAAAACACATAAAGTAAATGAAAAATAAAATTAGATCAATGTCTAAAAAGACACGGATTAACAGATATCTCTTATTGAAAATAAAAAACTAAACAAAAGAAAGAAAAATGAACCATCGCCGACCAAATAAAGGTCGACGGTGGCTCAAACAATAAACTTTAGAAAAAACCAAGAAAAAATTGAGAGAAAAGGTGGTTAGGGCTGCAAAAAAGTCGAGCTGAACCGAACTTTAGCTTTCTTAAGCTCTGCTCGATTGTTTTTTCTGAGCTCGAGCTTAAAAATCATGTTCAAACTTGGCATGTTTAACTATTCGAGCGACTCGTGCTCGGCTCATCAAAAGCTTATTTATAAATATAATCGAGCTCGACTCAAACTCGAGCTCGTTCATAACTCGCTTATGACTCATCAAAATTCATTTCTAATAAAATAAATGTAAAAAAAAATACTTAAAACTAACATAAAAGTAAAAGCATCCAATTAGTAAAAAAAAAAAATCTAATCATAAAATTGAGCATTACATGTTCAAAAAAAAAATAAAAACATCATCGTAATATATGATACATTAACTTGAATTATGCAAATCATGATTTCATATGAAAATATATGATGTTCTCAAGAATCGTGTGATATTTTAAATGATTTTTTATTTACTATTATATTACTTATTTAAGAGTTATCTATCTTTTTACGGATGTAATATAGTATTACTTTTGGAAAAAATAACAATTGTATAACATCATCAAATTATTTACCTATATATTTTATATATTTATGCTACTCAGCTAGTCCAGCAATTAAAACGTATATGACTTATGGATTAAGTGGATGAGCACTAAATATTTTCCTAATAAAAAATAACTTTTGTTAAAAATTGAAAATGCAATTAAATATTGTTAGACTCATAATTATAGTGGGCTGGATATTATTGGGCCAAATAATATTTAATTAGTTTGGGCCCATGGATTTGGGACCCATGAAGAGTAGCACCCTACAGACCCTTGAGAGACTAGGCCAAATTCTTAACAGTCTCTAAAGGATTCTGGAAGTAAACGTGGCTATAAACAGTATAAGAGACTATAAGGGGATATTGGCCTGGAAGTTTGAATGTGGGTCTATGAAGTGGATTAGTGGATAAAGAGGCTACAGAAATGGGGGCTTAGTGGAGAAGTGGAGCTAAAATGTTGGAACTAACCACCCGCCAAGTACTATAAATACAAGGAAATTTTACAAGAACGAACAACCAATCAAGAATCAATCAAGAACAACAAATTCAAGCTACTACAACAAATTATTTCAAGCTTCCAAAGCTCTTACATTTTCTGTCAAAGCCTCTTGGCTTATTTTTATTTACTTTTCAAAGTTTCTGTCAAAACCTCTTGGCTTTTATCATTTATCATTCAAAGTCTCTGCAAATTACAAAACTATTGTATTTAATGGACACAAGTTTACATTAATACAAACAAAAAATTTACAAATTCACATTTCTTTTGGTTTCTTTTGTGACAATTGGTGAAACTGCAAAATAGTGAATCCAAGGACCTTGAGAGACTATTGTCCCTTTGTCTCTTTCCACAATCTCTTGAAGAAGTCAGAAACGGGTGAGACCCCCAAGAGTCTCTGGCACACCTGGCATTCATTTCAACAAAAAAAGGGCACCAACAATATTTTGGCACGCTCGGTGGAACACCTATCACGCAATATCGCAAAAAAAGAATAGTAAGGATAAAGAAACTGTTGAAACTACTGTATCTCAGGATGCAGAAGAAGTGGCTGCAACAGCAGTGCTTGGATACGTACCTCAAATGGTTAAGCAGATTGAGAAAACTCACAGTCTCTTGCGGGCTAGTGATCTTCTAGAAAAAATAACTCAAAGGGCTGCTGCTTCTCAAGGCATTGATGGACGCCTAGATTTTCTGGAAAATAACATGTGTTTTATGGAAAAAATTATGGCAGACATCAAGACTGTGTTAGAGCAACTAGTCTCTGGATAGTCTCTTACCTCGGATGGGGCTGTTACTAGTCTCAACCAGCCCATAAGACAAACTTCTGAAGAATTCTTGGATTTGGTGGAGTCTAATGGCATACTTCCAATGGAACGCCAACCTGCACTACAAAAAAAAAAAAAAAAAAAAAAAAAAAGAGAGATTCAAAGTTTGTCCAAGGTTCCAACTAATACAAGCCGCCCTTACAATGGCAGGCTCTCTCAGACACAATCACAACAGTTCCAGGGGCATACAACCCCACGGAATAACCATGTAGTCTATAATGGAGAGAAAGCATCATATGCACAAGTTTCAGGCTCGGGGGGCAATCAAAGATTGGGAATAAGAATTCATATACCTAAGATTGCTCAAAATCCTCCAGTCCCTCTTGTTCCTCCTATAGCTCAGGTGAATTTAGAGGTTGTTAGAGATATTGTGCAAGAGTTATATGGTCCAAGCTTGCGTCAAATTGGTAGGCCAAAATTTCATAAACCATATCCCCCAGTTATTGATCGAGAGAATCCTTATCCAAGGGGATATCGAATCCCAGACTTCACCTTGTTCTCTGGGGATGATGGACAGTCCACATTAGAGCATGTTGCTAGATTCACAATACAATGTGGAGAACTGGAAAATTATGAGAATTTTAGTTTTTATAAACTAAGATTGTTTCCAAACTCATTGATAGGCCAAGAATTCATATGGTATTCAACATTACCTAGGGATTCAGTACATTCATGGCAAGAAATAGAGAGGAAATTTTCATACCCAATTTTTTAGAGCTGAGCCTGAGGTGTGTGTGGCTGAACTGTCTAGAATAACACAAAGAAGTGGAGAGTCTGCTAACTTGTTCATAGCCCGCTTCAAAAAGCTGAGAAGTAGATGCAAAGTCTTCTTGCCAGAAATCGAATTTGTGAAGATGGCACAAAAGGGACTTGACATCGAGCTCAGAAAGAAATTCCAGGAGATGGAATTCAGAGACTTTTACGAGCTGGCTGCAAAAGTAGCAAAGTATGAAGAGTTACTAAGAGAAGATAATAGAATGAAAGTTATGGGGACTTACTTTCAAAAGGTGGGTACCCAAGAGACTGCTGTTGCGGACCTTGCTAATTCTAGATCTCAAGTCTGTCCAGTCCTAATGCGTCCGCCACCAAAGCCTAAAGATGCTTGGAAAAAGATTCAAACTCCCTCAATGCAGTACACCTTTGATGTGAGCAAGATTGAAGAGATCTTTGATTTCCTCCTTGGAGAGAACTTCATCACTCTACTTGTGGGCCACCGCATTCCTATAAAAGAAGAAGTCAAAGCAAAAGAGTACTGTAAGTATTATGACTCATAGAATCATACAACTAATGCATGCTGGTCTTTTAAAAATGTCATTAAGGATAGGATTAATAAGGGGATATTGAATTTTCCTAAGAAAAAGAAAGAGACTATACTGATTAATGAAGACCCCTTCCCTCTTGTGGCTGTTGTCAATGCTATTGGAGTGGATCCGTATGCTCTAATAAATGAGAAAAAGAAAAATAATCAAAGAGCACTGAGTGAGAAAGTAAAGGATGTATGGGTTCGCAGGAGTTTTTATCAAAGTTTGCCTAAGAGTCTGCACAAGGGTCTGTTGGAGACTATGCCAGACTTTAGCATGAAAAAGGGGAGTCTACCTCAGATTGTCTAAAAAAGATAGCCTAGGATGGTCAAGGGTCTACCCCGGAGTCTTGATCAAAGTTTGAATAAGAGTCTGCAGGAGACTGGGCTAGACTCCAAAATGAAAAAGCGTCTACCTCAGACTTACCATTCCCAAAACATTTTCAAAAGGAGGCAGCCCATGATTAATAAGAGTCATCCCATGAGTCTTCACCAAAGTCTGCATCAGAGTCTTCCCAATAGTCTGTTGGGGATTAAGGCAAATTTTAAAATGAAAAATGAGAGGCTATCTCAGACTTTTCATCCTCAAGCTATCACCCAAAGGAGGCAGCCCATGATTAATAAGAGTCATCTCAGGATTCTTCACCAAAGTCTGCATCAAAGTTGGCCCAAAAGTCTGTTAAAGTCTATACCAAATCCCAACATAAAAAAAAAAAAAAAAAAAAAAAAGTCTACTTTAGACTTTTTGTCCACCAGCTGCTACCCAGAGGAGACAGCTTAGGTTTGTGCTACCACCTGTGGAAGTCAAGGAAAACCAATGGCACATTCTCCGCCATAAAAAGTTCCCACAGTCTCTTATTATAACTTAAAAGATGAGGCTTCAAAGGAGGAGGGCAGCTGCAAGGATGGAGGAACCTGGCACAAAAGAACAAAATAAAAGTCAGACTATGCAAAAAGTACCTGCAAACTTGGACTCTGTTGGTAGTTCACAAGATGAGGTAATGCAAGTAATTAAAGTGGGCCAAATTCCCATACCTTTGAAGTGTTCAATGGCAATCATCACTTTGCCAGCATCATTTCAAAGGCCTGAGGATGAAGGGTCTGAAGAAGATCCTCAAAAAGAACTGAAGACTCGGGGGGCAGCCTCTGAGAAACATATTGTGTGCAGTGGAGTTACCATCCAAGCTACAGAACCTGGAGTTCCAAAAAGAGTTATATTTGAGAAGCCTGCTGAAAGGATGACAAAACACATTAAACCATTGTATATTAAGGCTCATCTCAATGGGAGGCCAATCTCCAGAGTCTTGATAGACAATGGTTCTGCTGTTAATATCATTCCACTGAGGATGGCCTTGGAACTTGGCAAGATTGAAGATGATCTCATAGCTACAGATGTATTTATCTCAGCATTTAATGGGGAAGTCATAAAGACTCTAGGAGTCTTACCTGTGGAAATCCAAGTTGGGAGCAAGACTGCTCTTATAGCATTCTTCGTGGTAAATTCTACTGCTACTTATCAGGCTTTGTTAGGAAGGGACTGGATTCACGCCTATTGGTGTGTGCCATCCACACTTTATTAGTTCCTCCTATTTTGGAAAGGGGATGAAGTGGAGATAGTGTGGGCTGATGGGAAGCCATTCAAAGCCTGCATAGATGTAATGGATGCCAGATTTTATGATGAAAGTTTTGGTCCAATTCAATTCAAAGGCAAAAATAAATATAGGGGGCCAAAAGCACTTATCATGGTGAACCAGGAGGATTGCCAACAAGAAGTCAAGAATCTCCTCCAAAAGTCAATGATCGTGCCTTACCATAGGCCGATAACTCAACCCATCATCGAAGAGGTTGAATAAACAAGCACACTCAAGAAGAAAATGTGGTAGCTGTAGCCGCTTTGTTGAAGGCACAGGTACAGCAAGTTCTAGATAGGCTACTGGCCAAAGAGACTCAAGAGACTATAGGTGCTAAAGTGATATTTGAAGGGGAACAGTCTAAGGAGGTGGAGGAAGTTCAACTTCATGAGTTGAAAGATACTTCACCCAAGTTGGATGATGTTATGACTAAAGTCCAAGATATTTTGAAGGAAGTCAACCTAGGGACTCTTGAGAAGTCCATGGTCACTTACATCAATGGTCTACTCCAGCCTACATCAAAAAAGACAATAATTAAGTCACTAAAAGAGTTCAAAGACTATTTTACCTGGGAAAATGTTGAAACTCCAAGATTGAGCAGGAGACTCATGGAGTACAAACTCTCTATCAAGTCAGACTTTTGTCCCTTTGGCCAGCCCCTAGAAGGATGTAAAGGAATTGTGGGAAATATTTTCCCACCATATAGGAAATAAAGGAAGTAAGTCAGTAACAGGCCGATCCCACGGCCGCAACAATATGTCACCTGTAAAAAAAAAAAAAATTTACAGTGACATATCCAAGGCTGACAACACGGCTAGAATCTATAATAAGTAGGCCTCTGACCACTTTTTCAATAAAACAATAAAGACAAAGCTGTTCATGGTTTTGATCAAAGTCCTGCATCAATGTTCAAAGTCAAAACCAAAATACAAGTGTGATGCAGAAAATAAATAAAAATCCTCAAAGTTCAGAGTCTAATGAAGTAGAGTGCCTTCCACTCCGTAGCATGTAAGGGATCTAGCCTCTAGCATATGACACTTACGACTACACTCAGGAGTGATTGGCAGCCATAAAGTCTCTCACTCAATTTGTCTCTATGTAGATCCTAAGAAGTAGCACAAGTCAGAAAATAGAAGTCCAAGCTAGTGGCAAGATTGTTGAGAAGACTAGCATGAGTAAGGTGAGTTTTCATCATGGCTTAATCCTACAACCAAAAAGAATAAATGGAATAGTTTCCTGGTGAAGTAGAAGTAGGAAAAGGTTGGGGATTATACCTGAGATGAAGAGGTTACCAAAGCACTTGGGAGTCTAAGAACAACATCCATCAGTGTAGTGGCTGAAAGAAGACATTGTGCTTTTCTTAGAAGTCTTGGAAGCTGCAGGGGCTGGTGCTTTCTTTAAAGTGGTAATAGCCAGTTTTTGAGAACGCTGGTTCTTTTTAGGAGAGTAAGAGACTGTATCTTCATCTTCCTCCTCGGCTTCATTATCTACAAAAGAAATAAATAGTCAAATGGAGGGAAATAAAGTAGCTAAAAGCACTAAAGATGAGATGCTTACACTCAGACTTTTAAGACTGGAACCAGCTCATCATATCCAAGCAGTCACCAATTTTCAAAGGAACTCAAAAAGCTTCCACAGTAGAGTTGCCCATTTGAGAGATTAAAATGGGAAAGAGCACTTTTGCCTTGAGTAACCTCCGTCTCCATACTTGGGTGCAAGTCCATACTTTCATTTATTCCAGTTCTTGAAGAATTTGGGCTAAGACTATATTTGTAGAAGGCTCGACATAATCCCCAAAACTAGTTCATCCTTTTTCTCTGGAGAAAATGAAGAGTATAGTGGATACATGAAGCCTATAGGTTCAAGAATTCAAAATATTGCAAGAAAAAATGTAGGGTTAGATAAAGCACCTAAGAGTCTGTGAACTGAATTGTTGTAACTTGAACATTACCTGAGGAGTCTGCTCTCTTTGTCTAAAGAAGTCATACAAAAAGGGGTTGTTGATGCTGTGGCAAGAGTACAGGCTGCCAAATGCCGAAAACAAGTATGTTAAATTCTAACTTAAAATATTTAAGTTGCATTTAAATTTTACAAAATTTCGACAGAGTCTCCCCTGAAAAATGGACATTCCAGAGACACTTGTCTCAATTCAAACTAGAAAAATCATTTCCTACACCCTTATTTCTCCAAATATGCAATAAATCTTCAAATCCCATTGCAAAAATCTCAAGAAATACCAACAAAAAAAAAAAAAGTTGCCACACAAGCCAAACATCCACAATTTCGGGTAATATGATTATGAAACTCATTAAATTTCAAGAGACTTTTAATTAAATTCAGAGTCTTAAGAATGATTTTGAGTCTTAGCAATTATTTTAGCCCGTAATTTAATAAGTCTCTTCTTCATTGTTTGTTCAATTTTGTTTACATTTCCATTTCACTTCTTTTCTTATTAAATTTCACCTAAAGTTCCAAATCAAGAATAGAATTTACCTTGTTTCTCTTAAGGGGGGATCTGGAAGCTTCCATCCTTGGTAATATTCATAATGCTAGTGCAATCCATTGTGCTGGTAATATCCCTGGTACTGGTGTTATCCCTTGTACTAGTGTTATATTCCTTGTGCTTGTGTTATTTTTGTGTACAGTAGAATTTTAACTAAAATTTGATTTCATAACAAATTTTCAATTAAAAAAAAATATTTATTTTCATATATATATATATATATATATATATATATATATATATATATACAAATATGATTTTAATTTTAAAATCCTTATATGTATAAAATATATAAATATTTAAAAAATAGTTGGTATTATTTAAATCAGAAATATATATATATTCGTATCAAAGTATGGATACCGAAAATATGCACCACTTAATTTTCTCACCGACGGATTGTCGAAAAACGCTTCGGCAGATCCGAAATAACACCGTAAATAGGCAAAAATTTAAACATTTATCATAATTTGCAAATGAGATACCAAATCGAATCTTACGAGATAACGAATTCAACGGTACAAGAATCGTCGTAAACGGAGGTCGGAAAGTCAATGAAACAGTGATCGAAAGATTTCTGGCCGGTGACTGCTTCGGCGGCGGACGGCGACCGGATCGATGGCGTTGGAAGCTTCTCGGCCTCCTCTTTTTGGTGGTCTGGCACGTGTCGCTCTCTGATGACCGGACGGCAGCGATCTTGGCTGTTCTTCTTTTCTGCCTCTCTCTCTCTCTCTCTCTCTCGGTTCCCGTTCTCTTTCTATTTCTGTCTGTTTTCTTTTCTTTTTTTTTTTTTTTTTTTTTACCTTTTCTTTCCTTTATCCATTTCATTCCTTTATCTTCTTATATATATAATAATAATAATAATAATAATAATATTTAAAATCTAAAATCAATTTAATTTAATTTAACATTTTCAAAAATAAATACCCGACAATAATAAATCGAAATTCGGGGTATTACAATTATTATATATATAAGGAAAAATAAAGTCGGGTGTAGATATTTTTATTTAGGGGTTGATATGAGCAAGCTGACTTTTTTTTTTTCCACTTGAAAACGGATTTCTGTTTATGGAAACGAGTTTCTAACTTTTTTAAATTACAGAAATGTGCCCGAAACGTTTTGAAAACTCTCGGAAACGTGCCCGAAACGTTTTTCAAATTACGAAAACATGCCCGAAACGTTTCAGACAAGTTTCCGTAAGTTTCCAATCAGGAAACGTTTTCGAAATGCGAAAACGCGACCTCCTGAAAGTTTCTGTGCATCATAGACGAAACCTTTTGATAGAGTTTTGAAGCCCTGCTGATAAAATGTGCACATCTGTAATTGTAATTTCTAATTAATTCAGAGTTTAGTTGATTAAAATGAAAGGAATTAAAAAAAATAATAATAAACAATTATGAATGAAAAATGCATTAATTATCCATTTAAAACCAATGAGCTTTGATTGATAATACTCAAGTAATTGTCTCTAAAACCCAATTCAAAATCTAATAAAAAAAATTCCCACATAAAAGTCAACTATTTGAAATTAGGATTTTCTCTCTAATTCTTGATAACGAAAGGGATTTGAACCAATATTCTAAATTTTTGGCAAGGAAAAATTATCTTTAATAGTCCAAATAAGAGTCAAGAGTCCTCAACCATTTTCATTTGAGCAGTTGAAAAAGAAACCTCCATGTGGTTAGCTAAATTGATCCCCAATCAAAGGAAAGGGTTAGTTGATTATAGTTGAATTTTGATCAATTTTGTGCAACTTTAATTGTTGTTGATAAAGAATTGACTATGGTAATATAGATTGTCATAACTTTGAATTAACCCTAAGAATAAAGATTCATGCTTTCGGTATGAATTAGGACCTAGTTTTCTACAATTTCTACTCAAGTTATAATAAGATGCCTAATTTTTGATATGAATACAACACTAATTAATTTGACCTTGAGGACTATTAACTTCATGACCAAGTTCTGGCATGTGAAATTTGCATTTTTTTTCCTTCTAAAATATGAAATATTAGGAAAACATTTTAGATTTATTTTTATTTTTTTTTTAAAAATGATGCTAATTAGGCTATCTAAATCTCCACCACCATTGCCATAAATAAGCCAGTTTTCTTTTTAATAGTCAAATCGGTGGAATGTCTATTCAACAATTAAAAAGGTCGATATTTTAATTGACTTGCAACCTGCATCTATCTATTTTAAGAAAAATATTTATTTACACTACTATATATATATATATATATATATATATATATATATATATATATATATATATATATATATATATAGCCTTTATACACCTAATAAATTATTATGGATAATTCAAAAAAATTATGCATATGAAGTTACGTACCGATCATAAAAAATATATATATATATGTATTTCTATTATATTGGCCAGATGTATATATTCAGGCAAGTATTTTCCTCTATTTTAATCTAATTTTCAATTCACTTAAATTTATATGAAATTCGAAATGATTGAAATTATTGAAAATCAATTTATGTAACCTATTGAAACTCAACTTGCACAACTTTTTGTTTGGTTTCACATTGATTTATTTTGACTCGATTTAAAATGTAACGTGTTTGATCTGAAATACTTTAATAAAAATATTTTTTAAAAAATTTCTAAATTTTTTTGATAAATTAATTTAAAAATACAATCTCATCGAACTTAAAATCTATAAAATTCATTTAAATTTTAATTTAAAATTCTTACCAATAATTAAGGAGGCGTTTGGTGCAGTTGTTGAATGCAACTAATAACTGATTTGTTCTCAATAATCGAGACAAACCCATTTGATAAGGATTTTTAATTAGCTACTGATAATTATTGGGAGTCCAAATAGCTGCTTTGGAGCTTTTTCTCATCCGTTGTTAGCTTGTTGAAATTTAGACTATATATATATATTACCCTTATAAAAAACATTATTAATAAAAATATTTTCAAATTAATATTTAGATAACTTTAATATAATAATAAATAATGTTTTCAGGTATATATTCATGTATTTTGACCTAGTTCACAGCTTGATATTATGGGTTATTTGGCAGACTACAAATTATATTCAACATGGGAAGATGTCATGTGCCTAACCCTACATAATAAGCACATAAGCTTAGCTAAGAAAAGGTCAAGAAGCACATTAACTTCTGTGCAAGCAAGAATTCCCTGAAACAGGGAAACCCTGAAACAAGGCTTCCTGCATTAATTCATGGTTTTTATATCATTTGACCCGCTCCAATATGCCCACGTTTTGCACTACACGAGGATCACGATGCTCAAATTCCTATTTCAATTCCTCATAGACCAATAACTGTTTTCTTTTCTACATAAGAAATTTTGGCCTTATTTAATTTAATTGTATGTAATTCATTAGAAATAGTACTCACTGATCTTTTTTGTTTTTCTTTTTTTTTTTTTTTATCAATTTAACCAATTAAGTTTCAAAATTGAAATCTCACATCCTTAAAAGTTTATTTTAAGGATTTTTAGGGATAATAATATTGAAGATTTAAACCTTTAACCTTCTATAATCCATACTATGAGATAAACACTCATCTATTTTATTTTTCTATTAATTTTAGCCTCGAAATAAGATTAATTTATAATTCTACCTCTGCAAAACATATATTAAAAAACTAATAACATGCCAATAATATGTTTGGAAAATATTTAGATATTATTTTAGGTAATTTTATTATACTTTTTTAATAAATAAATAGGACATAACTGATGTTTTAGTATAGTGATAAGATAAGACTACTTAAGAAATGATCGAGAATTTAAATTTGGCTAATAAAATTAATAAATAAATAAAAACAAATAAGTAGGACAAATCTTGCCCATCAAACTATAATATATTAAAGGGGGTAATAACGCCACCATGTTTCTTTCGCCTAATAACGCCAACAGCATTGTATTGATACCAATTGCCAAAATTATGGAAGCCTGGATACATTTAATTAAGGGAATATAATCATAAATTAATTAA
>CATKHJ010606299.1:0-19915 GCA_949750685.1 Vernicia montana
AAACCCAATTCATGGCGCCATTTTCTTAAAACTGCAGTGAAGCTTTCACATTCTACACTCGCTAGCTCCGTTTGCTGTAATTGCAACAATGTTCGGTGCTCAAGCTTCGACTCCAGCCTTTGGCACCCCATCCTCCACGCCCGCATTTGGCACGCCGTCTTCTACCCCAGCCTTTGGCACGCCTTCTTCAACTCCAGCATTTGGTACTCCGTCTTCGACTCCTGCTTTTGGGACTCCATCGACGTCATCTTTCGCCACTGGCTTCGGTTCCTCCCTCTTCTCCACTCCGTTTTCTTCTCAAATGCAACAACAACAGCAACAGCAACAGCAACAGCAGCAACAACAAACTCCCTTTTTTCAGCAGCCGTCTACTGGTTTCGGATTCCAGACTCCGTTTGCTGCTCCTCAATCTACGCCTTTTCCTAATGCTCAATTAACTACTCAGATGGCCCCCGTGGCTCCGCTTCCTTTCTCTCTAGCTGATCGTGATATTCAGGTTTTACCATTACCATTTTTTTGGGCATTGTCTATGATCCAAGCTCAGGTCCTCTGCTTGTGGTTCAGTTTCTGATTTTTTTTTTTTTTTTGTTAGGCAATTGTGGATGCTTACAAGGAGGAGCCCGGGAACCCTAAGCATGCGTTCAAGGTTCGTTCCATTGCTCTTTTGTTCACATTCTGTATATTCTATATTTCGCTTGTGTTTGGTTGCTGAGAAAGCTAAGGCTACAAAAAGTTAACTAGGTTTAGAATTCTATGCTAGTTTGTTTCCTTAGATTATAATCTGTCAAAATTTTTGAAATCTAATTGAATTTTTTATTTTATTTCATATATATGTGTTTTCAGAGTCATTGAGGGAAGAATTAGGGTTTTGGATGTTGACATTTTGAGTTAATTTTGCAGTATTTGTTGTTTAGTGTAACTGATCCACAACATAGAGTGAAGCCTGCTGGTGTTTCAGATGTGAGTTTATCATTTCACTGTTCTTTTATCATTAATTTTGATTTTTAAATCATGAAATGATTTGTTCTTGAGCTTGTGGTTGGCAAAGTTTGGATAATAGTTTTCATTGCTAGATCATGTGGGCGGAGGCTATGGCAAAGCTAGAGGGTATGGAGAGTTCAGACCGAGAACGTCTGTGGCCTCAGCTTGTTGAAGGTTTCAAAGATCTTTCTCACCGGCTTAAGGTAGTTCTTATTACTTTCAGTCACACTATATAAGAAACATGCAACTACTTCTTGCAAACTTCTATGATGCTGAGTTTTCTGTTATAAGCATCATTATGTTCATATTGCTGAATGGACTAAATTTCAGTTTGAGATTTATGCATATCAAATTTGGAATTTGAGTTTTGTGAGCGAGAACTTTGAAGGTTGTATCTTTTGGATTGTTTATTTCTGGAAATTTCAATTGTTGTTTCAAACTGCTAGGAACTGAATTAGGATGAAGAAATGTATTGTACTTAACATGGCGCCCAAAGGAGTTGTCAGATGACCATTTGGCCTTTCCAATACATGCTTAGGAGATAGTTACACTATCAACTAGAATTTGCCTATTTCAATTTAGGGCTCATATTTCATATGCTTCATGCATTAGGCAGGATAAAGAATTTTGTTTCAACTGCTAGACACTGAATTGGTAAGAAGAAATGTGTTGTACTTAATATGGCTCCTAAGGAACTGGCGTATGACCATTTGGCTTTTACATGCTTAGAATGGTTACATCACCATCTAGGACTTGCCTATTTCAAACTAGGTCTCCTATGTACTTTATGCATTAAGAAGAGGAAAAGAAGGGAGGGAGAGGGAGAGGGAGAGAGAGAGATTTTGGAATAGATTTTATATATCTAGAAGGTGAAGTCAGAATAAATGTATTGAGAAGATAGAGAAAAAGAGAGATTTGGGATTGATTTCTTCATACCATTGAAAATATTCAAGATTAGAAATTTTATGCATGGAGAAGGCAAAGTTCATTGGTCAAGATTACCTGCTGAAAGGCACAAGCTTATTCAAGCTGTAGTGGCTAATCTGCTTCTGTTTTTCAGTGGTTTGCTATTGTACAGAAAGTTACAAATTGAAATAATTTAAGCTCTCTACTATTAACTATTAAGGTTTATGCTTTATGCACTCTTCCTCATTGTTGTCATTTTTCCTGGTGGACTATGGTTAACAAACCTTTTGACACATTGTAAATTACAATTTGTACTACCCAATTGATGTAGCTCCAGGATGAAGTTATTGTTTCAGATGCTGAGCGATTGCGAATGACCCAAAGCAATGTGAAGATGGTATTCTCTGTCTTCTTCCTACCTTTATCCATTTTAGATTTTGAATGTGGTTTTCATATATGGAGTACCTTTTTCAGCTTCAAAGGCATTTTCAAGCTGAAACTCTTCCATGGATTCAAAGAATGAGGGAAAAAGAGCAGAGTCTTCAAAGGCGTCTTTTAAGGGTGAGAATTATGTCTGCCCTTTTCATGGAAAACCATTGGGAATGAATGGAATTATTCTATCTATTGCATCAGAAATTATGTCTGTCCTGTTGTGTGGCTTGTTATGGTTTCTATCTGCTGATTCTGAAATAGATGAATCATGGTTATCACATAAAATTTCAGAATCCTTGGCCATTCTTTTGTTGCTTTTATTTTCTTAGGAAGAATATATTTTGAAGTCTGACCCTTGCAGTTGCATCGCCACTTTAATTTCAAGCCTAGTTTTCAATTCGAAAGTCTAATTTTGATGTATGGTAATTTTCTGTTAACTATTGTTAGCTTGAAATAGTAATGTGTGACTTATCCAAGTCAGGCAAATGTTTATGGCAAGACATGCATACAAGGGAAGAGCAACGCAGGAAAAATAAATTGTTTTTTTGACCTGAACTAGGAGTAAATAATGCATATTCTCTTACAAAAATCCTATACATTGATACATGAATGATGAATCTTGTTTCTGTGTGCCTATTATTATTTTTATCTCAAATTATTAGAAGCTTAGCATTGCACGAATAGTGAAACTGTGAGGTCTAAATTAATCCAATCGAAAGTTGAAATTTTTATTACTGTGGGGTTCAGAAGATGCCTTCACTATCTTTTATGTGGTTAGTTGTACCATCCACTCTGATCTGAAGTACTTAAAATCTGCTTCAGATGAAGTTAATTTCTGTCATAAGTGTGTGTGGGCTTGGGCTTGGAACACCTATTTATCTTGTGTGAGCGATGCATTGAGTACTGCTTACCTCATTCTAGTATCTATTTCTTGTATGATTGAAGACAATGAGAATGATGGAGGCATTGGAGGGTAAGGGCTACCGAATGCCCTTGATGAAAGGGGAAGCTGAATTGGCTGAGAAGTTAGCTGCAATAACTAGACAGGTAGGTGTTTCTTGTACTGTACCCCTTTATATGGTTTGCTTCATCACATAACCTGTGAGTCAGAGATGGTTTTAACTAGTGGAAGTATGTTCAGCTGAAAGGATCTGGAGCTGAACTTTCTAGGAGGGTTCAAAACCTACTCACTGTCTCTCGTGTTCAAGTGAATGCAATTGGGGCTGGTGGTTCTATTTATCTCCCAGGATCAACCAAAATACATGAACAGAGTCTTGCGGACATGCAGGAGGTAAGAAATGGGATATACTTGGAAGTCATGGGATGTTGCATTATATGTCTATTAATAATGATAATAATATCTATTCTAAAAAAAAATGATAATAATATCTCTAAAGCTCATTGGGACATTTTCCATAACTACCATATTGCACAATTTAAAAAGAAAAATGATCTAATACCATACAAACAAACATCACATAATTCTTCTAGTTCCATTAGTTAGAAAACTAACATTTTTTTTTTAATTTTATGATGTGCAATTATTTATGCTGTTAATATAATCTTCAAAGGATGGCTTTGTTGGGCAGGTCTTACAACAGCAGACAGAAGCCATTGCAAGGTTGGGCAATGTATTGAAGCGCGATATGAGAGACACGGAAATTATAATGGCCGAGGACAAAGAAATGGCACAAGATGTAAACTAATGAGATAAGGCATCAATAAGTGCTTGCTGAATTTGTTTTGATGATTTGATGCCTTGAGTTTTTGTGACTGATCCAATAGGCAATAGGCAGTCGATGGTTATTAATGTTTTTTTGTTCTGATCTCTGTTTATATTTTACCCAAATTTGTCAGTGATTCCCTTGTCATTCGCCTCATGTTAGGATCAGCAACAATGGCCGTTGCTGACAGTGTATGATTTCTGATCCCAATTGTGCCTAAGGAATTGACCTGGATTACTGGGTAAATCACAATTAAGAGTGTCCTCTTATACTCGAGTGGTTTATTACTTGATTTTGGCTCTTTTATCGAAGATACTATGCCCGAATAATGCAAACAGTTAAAATAGAAGATTATATTTCAGTTAACCTATCAGGTGGTAAATCAAGCATGTGAACATAGGATTTATGAAAATTTGTTAGGGGATAAACAATTTGCCCAAGCCTGATTCCTCATTGTGTCAAGAATCTAATACTGGGTGCTATGGTCGATATGAAAATACATCTGATATTTGGACACTAAGTCCTCTGAATTTGAATGTATTTTTTTTTCGGAGTTGCAAGACAAAAAGGTTTAGGAAGAAGAGAGCGAGGGTGAATGTTAGATCAGCTATAGGCTTCTGCCATGATTAGTAGCACAAGTGATGTCCAACCAGTAAACAGGCGTGCACCATTTCCTTTACCGGTCTTCCGATCATACTGTTCCCACAGAAACCCTGTTTTGTGATAATTCTGAACCACATTTCTGTAGCAAAAGGCAAAAATAATTGAATCAACTGACAATTGCATATTGATTTATCCAAATGAATTTACATGTGCTAATGTGCAACTATTTACGAAAAAAGGGTTGAACGTGAACTATACCTAATAAGATTGTTCCTCAGGTCCTCATAGATTATCTTCGCCCTATCTCTGTATGGTCCATCTTCTGCAAGAGTTCAATAAATTAACATAGAAATAGGCATGAGATTTCAGGAATAACAGTAATTCGGTATAGTCTCTCTCTCCTCTGGGAGTTTGGGGTAGGGAGAGGACAGGTAATTGATACCTTTGGAGTAGTGGTAGAGTGCAGATAGAATCATGTAATTCATGTTCATCCAAATTGGGCCTCTCCAATAAGGTGGGTCATGCTCTGTGTTGCGTTTCATGTACAAGGAACTGTGCAAGTATAATAACATTTTAGATGTATTAAGTAACATAATCCCTCAAACAAAAATATCAATTACTTGAATAAAAGACCACCTTCACATTAGATAGACTATGGAAACCATCACCTGGTTTTGGAAAGAGAACGGAGTCCATAGTCAGTCCACAAAATGCTTCTGTTTGAAATGAGGTCAAGCTGTTTTTCCAGAATCCATGAATCCTACATTGAGGTGGTATGCATCAGAATCTAGAATAAGCTCAGTACAAACCAATTAAGTGACATTAAGAGTTCATGACATATCTTTCATTCAAAATAGAAAGGACGTGCCCAAGAACTGATGGAACAGTATTTCCATGATAGATGTTCAATGCAACTCACAGATGGAATGATTTTTCCCATGAATGGAAAAAGGCTGACATAACCAACATGAGGAACCAGTCTCAACACTGGCCTTTCTAATACTTCTCGAACAACTAGCTTTACATGAATGTTCCCCTCAATTGTCTCTTTCGAACTTAATCGAACCTACGATGTTCACCAATCAGTTAGCGAATTTCACAAGGAAAAAAAGGCTATGTTTAGATTTATAGAATAGATATCTATTTCAACAAGAAAGGAACAAGGAACCCAACTGAACGACAATGATCCATCAAGACCTATTTATTACAATGAAATGACATGCTAAAATAATAGGCTAATAAATTTGCACTCTTTATAAGTGTAACGATAGTCTTAGCAAATTGTATTCCAGGAACCAACTATCGATTAACATTGATAGGATATCTGTAGACTAAAAAGGGAATAAAATAAACAAGGAAGAGGACCATACATCAGAGAGAGTATAAATTAAACTTATAAGCAGTCAGAAGTCCAGATATCTTTGCAGTATAGCAGTAAATCAAAGGTTAAAGGTACTGAAATCTGAGAAAAAACAGTAACAAAGAAGCAAAGTACCTTTTCTGTATGATTTCCAAAATCAAAATATGCTCCATATGCAGGATCAAGGTGCATCTGGTAAAACATCAGATATCAATCATACACAAAAAGATGCTATTAATAAAGGCAAGACAAATTCATAGTGCATATTTATACACTTTAACTGTATCTCCAAAGTATTATGTACCATCAATCTGGTAGCATTAAAAAGTTAGGGAATTATAAACAACTTCTACAAGGCATTGAAAGACATACAAACCTGATTCAGCATTTCAAAATCTGAAAGTATCTTAACCGTTGAGCCATAGTCCTGCATTGTGCCAAATGCTTTTAAGGACTACAAAACATCATTTGAATACTTTTCCTGTATTTCAAATACTTGGTCTTTTTACTATACCTTTACGGACTTTGATTCTTTCTCTAACAGCTGCGTGATGGAATGCATGCAATTTGCAGCAAGGAGCATCCAGCACCTAAGATCCAAGTGACGTTCATCATCACCTGGATGTGATGCACGGGGATAATCATCCAGCCCAGAAGACAGTGTCTGGAAATGCGAGATGTAATGTCAGTCTACTTTTGGTGTCTTTTGATTGGAAAAGAGATTAATAATCATTAGAAAGCCAATTGCATTTAAACACATGGTTGCAGGATTATTTGCCTAAAATTACATACTCGATTATTTGTACTCTCAAATGATTCAACTCCAAAGGAATAATTAAGGTTTTCTATAACTACAAAATGCTGTAAAATAGAACCTTTGGGTTTAGCTCACGAATTGTTGAGTTGTCCCTCCCATGCCAAAAATAGCTACCAGTCTTCTTTCCTGGATCATAAGAGTCAAACAACAAAAATTATCATTTTAACAATTAAATTAAAAAATGTCTTGCTTTTCCAAACACTATCCGAACAGATGTGTTCAAGATTTGGAAAGATAAGGGCATTTATTATTATCTTTTTCCCACTGGAAAAAAATCAAGAACATTTAAAAGCCTTAAGTTCAATGGCTTTGGTTGCACGCATATCATTCAAGCAACAAACTTTTAGTTTACATGCACAGTTTGTTAAGTTGCAAACAACCTTTAACTGTCATAACTATTTAGGAATTTTGACATGTAGCATACTTTAAATAAATGCAAAGCAGTATTCAAATATTCTAGTAAAACTACCATTGTTCATTCCATGAAGAATATAAGCCTGCTCTAGGACACTGAAGGGTGGAGTACCTGACTGGGTTGTATTGAACCACTGGAACCAAGCTTCAAGACGAACACAAGCCCGCTCTAGGAAAGTAGTGATCTCATTGTTTTCAGCAGAGGTAAACTTATTGTTCTTCATGCCATAAAGTAGATCTGGAAGGAGCAATGTTTGACATTACATTTCTGACTATAATTGCATTGTTTTATTGCAAGTTTTAACAAAAAAAATGCATAATTTACAAAGAAAGATACTATCTAATGCTTAATGTATGGTGATTATCAGGAAGAATACAATATTACAAAATGGTACAATTGGTTTGAACCACCAGACCATGGTACAGATAGACAGGAGGAAAATTTCATAATTGTATTATAAAAATCTAATAAAAAATAACCTTACCACTTATAACCAAAAATAATGTTGGAGGATTTCCATTGGTTGGATACTGAACAACAAATTCATCAGGAACCTTACTGCAATTACGCCAGAAAAGACCTTGCAAGATTACTTCATTGATGAAATAAATTGACAAATCTAATTTTCTAAATTTAAAGCTTCAAATTGATTTCCAAATAAATTGCAAGCATCAGTTTACTGCATGTACTTGACAACTATACAAACTGAGTACCTTAGAGCTTCAGACCCCAGTATTTGCTCCCTTGGAATCCATCCATCTACATTCATTAAATCTAACCAGTGGCCAATAATATCCAGGCATATGCTAATATCCCAACGCCTGCTCATTCGGCAAAATTTTGTAAACCATATGTCCCATTATCACTTACCAAAACAGTAACTCGAAATTTGCATTACAAGGAGAATGGATTAAAAGAAGGCAACTGACCGGATCAACAGTTGATGAAAACCTTCATCCCATAGAAATCCCCTTGGAAAGAATGGTCGACTTGGAACAGCTGTGTAAAGCTCAGCCGGCCAATATGCAATAAAATTATTATGACCTTTGTGCTGCAATAAAATATTGCCCACTGTATGATTTTGTCAGATATTCAAATTGATTACAGCTAGTAGCAAATACAAAGTCAGCAGTTTTTACAGCTGAACAGTGAAAGGGAACAACATTTTCAATGTGAAAAAGTTAAATCAGAAGGCTTTTATTTAATTAATTTATTTATTAAGATCTGAACCCAATAGATCAACTCTACAAATTCTTATCTTGTGGCAGGTGGACGCCCCTCTTCTCTCTCTCTCTGCTTGTGACTATTTCTTCTTCTTCCTTTTTCACTTGCATTTTTCCTACTGTTTTCCCTTGTCTTCTTCATAGAACAGCACTAATCTTTCTCTCTCCACTTCTAGTTGTATTAAGTTCACTCTACCCACACTCTATTGGTCTAACACAGCATTTCAGATTGTGGTTCACACAATAATATAGTTGGAAAATTAAGTCAATTACCTAAGAATTCACACAGCTTAAACTATATTCAACTTATGACATAACTTGGTAATTTAAAGCATGAACAGTATGCCATTGGGCTACTGCCCAGTGGTTGAGTGCCTACTTTTCATTGCAGAAGATCAAGGATTCAAATCTTGGCACCTCCTTACCCTTTATAAGTTTCCAAGTACTAAAAAAAAGAAAAACATGAACAGTATATTTATGTTATCAAAGGAACAATACTACTAAATATGTTCAAACACCGATTAATGGTCATTTAAAAGATTACAGATTGTATTAAAAATAAACTGTGAAATGAAAACAAGAACTTACATTAGAATTTCTAGGGTATGAAACTTTTGATTGGCCATAAAAGTAGCCAATGCCTCCCAACATATTGGCGACAGCAGCCTTACCAACAATTATGGATTCAGATTCAAGCTGAAAAAATATTAACATGATCTCAGTACTATTTTTTTAAGCTAAAATATTGAGGTAGTTACACTTTGGCACTTCACAAAATGAAAAATAAATAAACCAAATAATCTTTAAAGCCTAGTGGTACATGCATCTTTTTGAGCTATGAATATAACTTTTGTTCTAAGTCAGTTATAAATGTATATTCCACTTTCCACATTACCCGGTCTTTTAAATTTTCCCCATGAAAATCAGAGGATGAGTTCATTCATGCTACCTACTTGTATATCATTGTGAAGATGCCCTAGGGATGGAACACATATTTGCAAAAATTGCCAAGGTCAGCAAAGGACAATGAATTAAGAAAGACAAATGCATGATTTCAAGGGTCGCATTTCCAGCACAAAATAAATTCTGGGGAGGATGTGGGAAAGGCACCCCCTAAAGCAGAAAAGAGGGGGCTTCTATAGTTCTGACCTCAGTATAAAGCATGGTTATTGCTTATATTTAATCAACATATGGCAATAGATTATTCTTTTACAACCTTTGAATTAGCTTTACCACTACACTTAATCCTGAGTGAAATATTCAAAACAAAAACAATATAACATGGGTAATTATATCTGCTATCTTCCAAATCTTTGTGAATATGTACAGGATTTGAAGTGACAAAAAAGCAGTCAAAGACTAATACCTTGCCAGCTACATCAAAACACCTCCTAAATTTGGCATCAAATTCTGATTGCTTCTCCTGTAGTTGACTTGTCAGTAAGGTACCTGAACATTATAGAGCAAATTAAGAATATTCAGGAAGGATAAATAGAGTTTTCAGTTCTTGGAAACCAGCAAGTAGAGTTTCACTTGAAGTCGAGAAAAACCTAAAGATTAAAATATAAAGGAAACAGTTCCCATAAATAATCTAATTAGCAGTAACCAGTAAGCAATATTATAAAGTTGACTTAAACAGAATTTTGAACCTTTCAAAATGTAGAAAACAAGGTGATATGGGTCTGTCACAAATTCAAAATCTGAAACACTGAAATACAAGGGCAACAAGCATCTCTAGTTTGCCAGTTTGAAGGGACACAAGCCGTGTAGGAGAGGTGGCAGAACATAATTCACAAAAACTAATATTTAAGAAATGAAAGAAGCAACCACATCTAATACTGAGATGACATAGATATGCAAAAAACCTGTCAGGCTGTTCACACGTGCTTTTGCTCCTGAATCTTTTACTCCAGTTCCAGACACAAAAGCAATATCTGCTCTCAATGGAATCCTACCAGAAATCTGCATAAGATCACAAACTTCAAGATGATATGGAACACCAAAGATGAATAGCATAGTGTTTACTTGATTAATAAGACACTGCATGTATTTTAGAACAGGACCAACAGGTATCATCATGATGGCATATTACACACCTGAAAAACTAAGATATTTGAAGAATCTTCAGATGAGTCAGATAGCTGCAGTTGGCCAAACTTTCTAACCTGGCAAAATGCACACATGTAAAATACAAATAAGAAATTAACCACACAGAAACATAGAAGACGCATACTTCCTTTATTGATATAATAAGCTAGCTGTATCTGAAATTGACATGGATATAAAAGCTAACATACTTGGTCCCCAAGATTTTGCTGGACAAGATCAGACAAATTGTGAATATGAGGTGTCCTGAAACCAGAATAGTGGATATCCAAAGCATCCTAAAAAAACAAGTTGGCTATAGATCAGCATCAACAAGGAACATTTAGCGCAAGTTATGATAGAAATACGAAAGATTAAAGGACATGAAATTCACTACATAAACTCAAAATGGAAACTAATAATTACTTGGTGAACAGAATACACACAAAACTAGTACAGCAAACTTTCACATATCCATTTATTATTTCAAAGAAAGAACTTGAAGCTGAACAATTTAATTAAGGAAGTGAAGTTTTAGCAACCTATGACAAATTCATACCCTTCATATGAGTACCCAGTACTTCTCAAATTACTAACATAATTGACCCTCCCATCATCCCCTGCAGGGTACTTCTGTACGCATATTGGGTAGTAATGAAACATGTGAAGCTACAATTGCAATGAACATTAGCTAGATTGGCCATACTTTTGGCAACTCATGACATGCAGAATTCCTTGACTAAAATGTAGAACAAGCATACCAAATACGTTTTTGACTTATGAACATAGGTAATCACAATATCAGCACATTATCATCCAAATAGGGGGAAAAGTCTAAGCTTTTCACCATGACGGTCCATCACCACATCATGGTATTACCTTTGATTCTAAATGTAGCTGCCAATCTCCAACATCTGCACGTGAACCTGATGCCAGAAGAGAACTCTCATGGATGTCTATGGTATCACTTCTCAAACTTACAGCACTTCCATCTTCATCAGCCAAATAGAAAAACAAATGCCCATTTTCAATATTCCAGCCAGACCTGCAAGTTTTTTCATGAGAAACGATAATCATTTTACCCAGTACAAATGCTCAACTAGTTGAAATCCTCCTGTTTTAATGTTAATTCTATCTAGGGGGAAAAGAGAAGCATAATGTAAATTTGGGATGAACCATGCAGAGCTTTACTTTTCATTTTGCACATCAATTCGAACTGCCCAATCTCCTCCATAGCCACTGCCTTCACCTTTGGATTTCAAGAAACTTGTTTCCAACTTCAAGCCATGATCAACCAGGACTTGGTGTCCAAAATCACGACCATTATGCTGTGTCCAGCCATACGTGCTAAGCTCATCAGAATCTTGGCATATATGTCGCATAAAATACATTCCATCCTTTAAGCCAATCCACATCAAGCCAGCAACCAAAGACTGAGGAGTCCTGGCAGTCATTAAAGGCATAAATAATATAATCAGCAAGATATAAAAATAATTTTTCTCTAAAAAATTTATGATCAGTTAACGAACATTTCAGCCATAATTGCAATGAATACCTGGCGCGAATTCCAAGATAAACATGAGGGCGATATGTTCCCCAATATAAGTTCTCTTTGTGCGCTCCTTGAAACTTGAATGATCAAACGGAAACAAATTTGAAGCAATCATCATTTGTACAATGAGAAGAACAAAAAATTATCAAAATTATAGCAGTAAGTTTACCTGAGGAAGGTCCATGACCTTGGGAGCAGGAAACGGAGTGACAACCCTAGCTCTCTGAGCTTCTTCAACAGGCGTTATGAGATTGTGAATCAAGAAGAAGATAATTAAGAACGAGAACACGCCAATTCCTAGAATGATTTTGAGATCAACGTTTAGGATTTGAATCAAATTATGATCTTTACTTCTCTCTCTCCGTAACTTCAAGTTAGGTTTCGTCCTACTAAGAGCAGCATCGTCACTGCCATCATCGGAGGATTTGATTCTGTTCCGCGCACTCCGCCGGCCACTTCCAGCCATTTTTTTTTCCAGGTTGAGCAAAAGTATCAAATTTCGGTGCTTATAGTAATTGCATTTGATTTGATTGTTGAAGAACGATGATTGAGTAATGGAATGGAGTTTTGAGAAGAGGATTGGCCAACGCCGGTGCTTACTCTTACAGTCGCTGAAGCAAGCAAGTCGTTAAGTAGACATGGGAAATGGAAATCGAGCTGCTCAGGTGGGCCTGCTATGGGCTTTGAACTGGGCTGTTTAGCCCAACAATCTTAGATTCTCCGCAGTAGAAAGTGAGCCCACGCAATTTTAGAATTTTTTCTTATTTATTTATTTACTAGCTGTTGACTTAAAGAAAATTTGTTTTTTAGATTTTGAGCCATTTGCATAATAGCTTAAGGCTTGTTTGATACTTTGATTTGCAGAGTTAAAGAGAAAAAAATATATTTATTTTTTATAAAATATATTATATTTCATAAATTTTAAAAATAATTATTATACATAATAAATTATTATATAAATAAAATTTCAATATTATAAATTCGTTACTATGTAAAATAACTATCTCACAGTCAAATTTTAACCAAAAACTAAAATTAATTAATTTTTTTCATCTTTTATGCTGCTCCATGATGTTTATCTCAAATATAAGAATATCAAGCATTCAATTCAAACCTTTCATTCCCCCTATTCAAGAATTTCTCATATATAAAAATGAAAAAAAAAAGAGAGTATTTTAGATTGTGATTGAATATCTGTTGAAAAATTTAATATTGTTTTGTTCCATTAATCCATACGTGCAGGTAATTTATAAACACCCAGAAATTTGTTATTAAAAGGGTCAACTTAATTTGCAGGTCATTTTCATGAATTTTTTATTTCTAGCTTGCATTGCTGACCAAATTTCTCCAAATTTATTGCCAAAACCATATATATCTGAAACCACCATATATATCTGAAACCATCTTATTGATCATTATTTATAGCATTGACAGACATTTTATTGTTGGATATGAATGTGGTTATGGCTAAAAAAAAAGCTTACTTTCAACCTTTACTCTTGCTTTCCTTTCACTTGTTTTGGAAACTTGTTCCTTTTGGGCTTGCAGCTAATGGGTTTAGTCTCAATTCTAGCAATTTTGAAGTGGGTTGCATTGAGATTGAGAGGAAAGCACTTCTTAAGTTCAAAGAAGGTCTTAAAGATCCTTCAATGGCACTTCTTCTAGGGTTGTTGTCAATTGTTGTGAATGGTCTGGAGTAGGTTGTAGTAAGCAAACAGGACATGTACTCAAGCTTCAATTGTCTAATATTGAAAATGCCTAATGACCTACCGGTGAAAAAAAAAAAAAAAAAAATTAGCTACACTTTTATAAGAAATTATTCTTTAGTGAGCAAAACAGAAAACCACTGAAAGTTTAGTGATTTTTGGTGCGCTTTACCCCTTCTTTGCTTGATTTGAAGTATTTGAATTACTTAGATTTAAGTTTAAACAACTTCCAAGGAATACCAATCCCAAAATTCATTGGTTCATTTAGTGAATTGAGTTATCTAAATCTCTCTAGTGCATCATTTTCTGGTATGGTTCCTCCTCATCTTGGAAATCTATCAAAATTGAATTTTCTTGACCTAAATGAAAATGATAACACTTGGGTTTCTGATTTGAATTGGGTCACTAAACTCTCTCATTTGAAATACTTAAATTTAGGAGATGTTGATCTTAGTTTAGCATCAACTAGTTGGCCACAAGCTATCAGTATGCTTCCTTCTTTGTTAGAATTGCATTTGCCCCATAGCAAGCTGCTTAACTCTCCTTATGCTGTTTTGATGTCGAATTTTAGCTCTCTTCAAGTCCTTAACCTCCAAAACAATAATCTCAACACTTCAATGCCTCAATGGTTGTTTAATTTTAGTTCCATTAAAGACCTTAACCTCATGAATTGTCAAATTAAAGGGTCAATAGCTAACAATGGTTGGAGAAGACTCTGCAATTTGCAAGCTTTAGATTTGTCTTATAATGAACTTAGTGGTGAGATTATTGAGTTTGTAGAGAGATTGTCTGAATGTAGTAATAGTAGCTTTCAGAAATTAGAATTGTGGTCTAATGAATTAAGTGGAAAAACACCTGAGTCATTATGAAACTTTAAGTATTTGAAATCTATATTCCTTGGAGAGAACTCTTTTTCAGGTTCAATTCCATCTGTTATTGGTAGCTTGTCATTTTTGGAGTTATTGTATATACCTGCCAATGAAATGGATGGGACAATTCCTGATAACATTGGACAACTATCAAATTTAGTCTCCTTGGATCTATCTCAGAATTCTTGGAAAGGTGTCTTGTCTGAAACTCATTTCTTGGGACTCAAAAAGCTGGAAAGTTTTAGTATCTCATCTCTAAGAATGTCTCTATCTATCAATATAAGCCATGAGTGGATTCCCCCTTTCAGTCTTAAAGAAATTCAAATCACTGATTGTGATTTGCATTCGACATTTCCCTTGTGGCTTAAAACACAAAAGAATCTTTCCCTTTTGATATTGAAGAATACAGAAATTCCTGAAAAAGTACCTGATTGGATTTGGCAGTTGTCTTCACAACTCACTTCTTTGGATCTTTCTGGCAACGAGTTTGGTGGGGAAGTCCCTAGTTTGTTACAATTTGGGTCAAGAGCTTGGGTTGATTTAAGTTCTAATTACTTGGAGGGGCCAGTTCCAATTTGGTCTAATGTGAGTGACCTAAATTTGGACAAAAATTTGTTTTCTGGTCCAATTCCTTTGAATTTCTGTCGGGAAATGTCTTTGTTAAGGACTTCGCTACTTTCTGGGAACTTACTAAATGGTAGCGTTCCCCTATGCATAAGTGGACTAAAAAATTTGATGACACTTGATCTCTCAAATAACCATTTTTCGGGGAATCTTCACATTCCTTGGGAGAAGATGAATGCGCAAGTCATTGACCTATCCAAGAACAATCTATCCGGCGAAATTCCTGCTTCAATATGTTCATCACCCAACCTGAATGAGCTCAAGTTGTTTGGGAACAATCTTTCAGGAGAAATTTCTTTGTCTTTAAAGAACTGCACAGGTCTGAACATTCTTGATCTTGGAGAAAATAGGTTTACTGGAAGCATACTGGAATGGATTGGGGAGAACCTCTCAAAATTGCAAGCTTTTGGCCTAAGAGGCAACATGTTTAGTGGAAATATAACTGAACAACTATGTCATCTTCCTGATCTTCATATCTTGGATCTTTCAAATAACAATCTATCAGGAATCATCCCATCATGTTTCGGAAACTTTACCAGGTTAAAATCTCTCTCTATTTATCAGCCTTATCCATTGTACTCTCTTGTATTATATGAAGAGAAGATGGATTTGGTTATGAAAGGAAGACAAGTTGAACATGTTCGCACACTTGGGATTGTAAATGTTATAGACTTGTCAAACAATAATTTCAGAGGAGAAATTCCTGAAGAGATAACTGATCTTGCATACTTAGGTTCCTTGAATTTATCTTGGAATCAATTGACAGGGAAGATTCCTGAGAAGATTAAAGACTTGCAACAACTAGAAACTCTTGACCTATCTTGCAACCAACTTTCAGGTTCTATTCCTCCTAGCATGACTTCAATGACTTTCTTGAACTTGTCAAACAATAACTTGTCAGGACCAATTCCAACTGCCAACCAATTTCAAACCTTCAATGACCCTTCTATTTATGAAGGTAACTCTCAACTGTGTGGGATTCCATTGCCAACCAATTGCTCGACCTCCAACAACGAAGATGAACCAAGGCCAAGGGTCAAGAATGATGAAGGTGGAGATGGGATTTGGATTGAAATGCAGTGGTTTTACATTGGCATTGCACCAGGATTTGTTGTGGGTTTTTGGGTTGTTTGTGGGACGTTGATAGTAAAAAAGTCTTGGAGATATGCCTACTTTGGTTTCATAGACAAAGTGAAGGACAAAGTCTATTTGTTCTTTGCCTTGAAAAAGGCTCGTTTCCAAAGGAAGTTTGCTGGTGAAAGATGAGATGGACAGAACACTGTGTAAAGGAAGGTAATAAATGCTTTACTTTCATTATTTTTGCTTGTTTTTTATTTGATTCTAGACATTTTATTTATGATTTGCTTCTGCTATATTTTTATGCAGATCATTTGGAAAAAAAGAAGAGAAATTTAGAAGGAACTAAAAAGCCAGAAGTATTTGCTTCAACTTCAGTATTATTCTGTGTTTGTATTTCAAATGGGGATTTTTCTGGGGTTTAGAGATGTTATTTTTCTTAATTATCTTTGTATTCAATCCTTCAAATAAATTGTTAAGAGTGATGAATTAATCTCTTACTTTATGTATATTTAGGCAGAAGCTCCTATCATTAATTTAGATAAAATGCTGAACAAGTTTAAACAGTAGATGAAGAGGAATCATCAACAAAATTATACTTCGAATTATATTCTTTTCTTGGAAGATTTTTAATTATCTTTTGTCATTGAAAATTCAGATTGTAGGGACAAGAAAATTTAGCTTAATCTTAGAACCTATAATAATTCTAAGATTTAGCTCAAAACTCTAGTCAATGATGCAGTATATCCTGCATCTGGATTTTGCTGCACTTGAAATATGGGTTGCTATATATATTAGCCCATTTTGGAGATCTCAAAAGAAATAATATTGAACAAGTGGTAAATTGTGTGTCGGTAATCTCTGACTTCTGACCTTTCACTTAGTGCATGCAAATGTTATTTTCTATCATTAATCAATGAGCAAAGATGATTTAATTTTTGCTGAGTTTTCAATTGTTTTTAACTTTCCTTCATTTTCCTAAATGATGTCTTTTTTCTTTTTATTGTACCGTTTATCTGACCAAGTCCATTTAAAGATTTAATTTTTTAAATGTGGTTGGCATTGAAACATCCAGCTCTAAGGTGGCTTATAAGATAATAGAACATCTAATCCAGTTAGGAAGGGCCAAGCTTGAGTTGTTGAGTCACCTTTCACCTACTTGAGGAAAATTCTAATAATTTCTTGACTTGACTTATTGTGGAGTAATCCCTTATTTGAATTGCCATGCTTTGCCATATTATTACTAATTAGGCTAGTCCTATCACTCCTATCAAACAAACCCAAATCAGGAACATGAATTCAAAAGGATAGACAGAGACAGCAAATAGGAAGTTTCACTTTGATTTCACTAAGTCTAATTATACAAGTTTAACAAATAAGGCTAAGCCTTGGAGAAGATTAAATCAATATAACCCCTTGACTATGTCAGATGTTTGGATTTTTGTAAATATAATTAATAAGAATGAATAAAATTAATAAGAAGTCAATCCTTTGCTTACTTAAATAGAAGTTGGTGCCTCGAATATGTTCAAGGCTTAAGTTTGTTTGCAGAAAGATGGCTTATAGGGCAACCACTCTTCAACTTTTTTTTCTTCTTTTACTTCTGCTAGCTGAATGTATTTTCCTTGATGCTCTACAGTCCAATTTTAGTGCTGGAAGATGTATTCAGAAGGAAAGGGAAGCTCTCCTTAAATTTAAGGAAAGTCTTATAGATCCTTCTGGCTGGCTTTCCTCTTGGGCTGGCAAAGATTGTTGCAATTGGATGGGAGTTGGCTGCAGCAACCAGACAGGCAATGTTGTCAAGCTAGACCTTAGAAGCCCTGATTTATATTGTGATATGGTCAATGTAAGTGATGCAACTTCTTATAACAGAACATGTTTAGGTGGTATTTTAAATCCTTCTCTGCTTAACCTTGCATATTTAAATTATTTAGACCTCAGTCAACATAATTTTCAAGGAACGGCTATCCCAGATTTTTTAGGTTCCCTCAAGAACTTGACATACCTTGACCTCTCCTCGGCATATTTTTCTGGAATGGTTCCCCCCAATCTTGGAAATTTGTCAAATTTGATTCATCTTGATCTTACCACTTTCTCATATCCAACATACCTCTGGGTTTCTGATATAAACTGGGTTTCTGGTCTTCCTTCTCTTCAATACCTTGGTTTAGGAGGTGTAAACCTTAGCAAGGCATCAACTAATTGGCTGCAAGCAGTCAACATGCTTCCTTCATTATTGGAGCTTCACTTATCCAGCACTGAACTTCAATCCTTCTCTCAATCTCTACCAATTGTAAATTTTACATCACTTATGGTCCTTGATCTCTCCAATAACAACTTTAGCACTCCTGTACCTCAATGGGTCTTCAATATAAGCACCCTTGTGAACCTTCAACTTTTAAATTGCCAACTCACTGGACATATTCCTGAAATTTCATGGGGAAGGTTATGCAACTTGCATACTCTAGATCTATCATCTAATGTTCTTGGTGGCCAAATTAAAGAATTCATTGATGCTTTGATTAAATGCAATAACAATAGCCTCGAGACATTAGATTTGAGTTCAAACAATCTTATTGGTGATCTGCATGATTCCTTGGGGTTTCTTAGCAATTTGGAATATCTTGGACTCTCTCAAAATTCATTCTCAGGTCCTCTGCCAAGATCTATTGGAAACTTTTCGCAGTTAGGTATGCTAGACCTGTCCTTCAATAACATGAATGGGACCATACCAGAAACCATTGGACAACTTACAGGGTTACATGAATTGAACCTTTATGGGAATTCATGGAAAGGAATCATGACTGAGATTCATCTTAAGAATCTCACATATTTACTTGAATTTGACATATCATCTTCTTCAGGTTCCTTAATTTTCAATGTTAGACCTGACTGGACTCCCCCATTTAATTTAATATCCTTAGCAATCAACAATTGCCTAATTGGCCCTGCATTTCCTTCTTGGCTCAAAACTCAAAACCAAATTTATAGCATAATATTATCAAATGCTGCCATTTCAGACATAATACCTGATTGGCTATGGACATTTTCACCGAACATTTGTGAATTGGATCTTTCTGACAACCAGTTAAGGGGAAGGCTACCAAACTCGATAAGGTTAGGTTTCTGTCCGAGCTTAGCATCGATTCATTTGGGTTCCAACTTCTTGGAAGGTTCAGTCCCACTTTGGTCAAATGTTACAGATCTCTCTTTAAAGCATAATTTTTTGTCAGGGCCAATTCCATCAAATGTTGGACAAGTTATGTCAAGGTTGACAAACCTGGATCTTTCAAATAACTTTCTGAATGGTAGCATCCCACCATCAATTAATAGGATGGGGAATTTACTTTTTCTTGATTTGTCAAGTAATCACCTATCTGGAAACATACCCTCAAATTGGCAGGCTTTGCAAAAATTGATGATTATAGATCTGTCAAAAAACAATCTGTCAGGTGGAATTCCGAGCTCCATTTGCACATTGCCTTCACTTTTCTGGTTGAAATTAAGCTACAATAACCTCTCTGGCGAGCTCTCGTCCAAC